>LNAC01000668.1:383776-437812 GCA_002007465.1 Ailurus styani | reverse complement strand
CGATGCGGGCCTCGATCCCAGGACCCTGAGATCATGACCTGAGCCGAAGGCAGAGGCTTTAACCCACTGAGCCACCCAGGCGCCCAATAACTTACACTTTTAAAATACAGTGTGCATGCTACCGTTGACATTTCAGAAAGCTAAAGCATTCTTATCTATCTTAAATTCACAGTGTGGTTTACTGTTACTTTCAGGATTATCAGAATGTTTAGTCATGAATTACTGACTCAACACTTATCAAAATCTTACCTGGGTCATGTGAATGGGAGGAACTACAAGATATATTATCCTGTAGTGTTCTAATTTCTCTTCATATTGTGTTAACTTAGAAGAAAACGGTGTCTCTAAGTTATGGAATGACTTTACAAAAACATCATTGACAGATTGCCAGTTTTTCACAATGTAACAGTAATATAAATGGTCACCCTAAGAAGATCTAGGTATTTTGAAAACTGGTAGTTCAACATTTTATTCTCTATTTGGTGAAAGTTTCTTATTTAAAGATGCACATGGAAAAAAAAAATAAANATTCTCTATTTGGTGAAAGTTTCTTATTTAAAGATGCACATGGAGAAGCTGGAGTGACATGACAGGAGAGAGACCATCCCTCCAGACAAAGCAAGGTGCTTGTTTTCTGAATTTGGATATACTTACTTTGTTTCCATTTTCCAGTTTTACTATTTAAATGTTCACACCTGGGCGCCTGGGTGGCTCAGTGGGTTAAAGCCTCTGCCTTCAGCTCAGGTCATGATCTCAGGGTCCTGGAATCGAAGCCCGCATCGGGCTCTCTGCTCCGCAGGGAGCCTGCTTCCTCCTCTCCCTGTCTCTCTGCCTGCCTCTCTGCCTACTTGTGATTTCTCTCTCTCTGTGTCAAATAAATAAATAAAATCTTTTCTAAAATAAATAAATAAATAAATAAACAAACAAATAAATAAATAAATAAATGTTCACACCTAATTATTCTTAAGTCATAAATAATTAAGATTTGACCTAATAGCCTTCCCATTGAAGAGCTGGTGGAGATTGTGTATCTATGCCTTTGTCATCATTCTTTTCTATTAAAAAGAGAATTAAATTATTTCACGATGGGACAAGGAAGCACACACAGTATCATTAAACAAAGTCAAGCTTTTTAGAAAAGTAATACCTCACTGTTACCAGCATCATGAATCCTAAAGTATCTACATATTCCTTTTGCTAACACAAATTTGCATATGTGGTGTACAGCTAGAATGTGGAAATTCAAAATGTAGAACTTCAATCTTTCAAAACAGAAATAAAATACAATGCATGACTGATGTCTCCAGGTTTCCCCCCTCTTCTGTGTTGTCAGCATGCCAATATCTCTCATCAGTCTATGATTCAACTGGGATGCAGAAGGAGGCGGACGCAGGTAGATTAAATCTTTGACAGTTTGTCCAGTGTTATATTCTTTTAATAGAGCTTCAAGAGGCACCAGACATACACAATGCATGCCATGTATGATTGATAGGAAGTATAGTTTGCTTACTCTGATACTTAACTATGAGAAGCAACACCTACTCTGGCAGTACAAATTCAAGCACTGACAACCAAAACAGGTGCAGCCTGCCTGCAGACCTTCAAGCCAAACGCAGATTTAATTCTCATCCATCAACAAAAAAATAGATTTCTCTGAAGAACCCTAATGTATCTCATTTTATTAACAAATGATGAGTTTAATAGAACCTGGAGGTTTTTGTCTTTCTCAAATATAAAAGCAGATCACCAATTTAATTCAACAACCACTTGTGCATGCCTCTGATATGTTAAACAATGTTTGGAGCACTAAGGAGATACATTAATAATTCCCCAATTCCCATTGTAGTCAAGGGGTGGGTTGAGGGTGGAGATAAAACAAGTGTAAATTTTTTAAAATACAAGATAGAATATATTCGTGTTTCAAAAGAATGTGGGTTCATCTCTAGTTGACACAATGAAAATCTTCATAGAGTTTATCTTCATGTCGTGCAAAGCAGGACCTAAAAAGCAGTAATCATTTTACATTCATATATATGTGTCCTTGAAAAAAAGAATCACTTAAGGGAGGTAACTGACTCCATTTTGCAAATGGGGAAAACCTATTCCAAGAAATAAAACAAGAAACAAAGCTAGAAAGCTGTACGATTTGGAGGAAGGTGGTGACTCCAATTTCTGCATTGCTTGAAAAAATGTCATCAACTGACATAGCATGATTTGGAACCCTTGATCTGGGTGTTGATGATAGAAACTAGAATATGGGTGTGAGAGTGATGGGGGCTGGTTATTTAAATGTGGGGGCCAGCTGGGGTGCCTGGGTGGTTCGGTGGGTTAAAGCATCTGTCTTTAGCACAGGTCATGATCTCAGGGTCCTGGGATCGAGCCCCTGTGTCAGGCTTCCTGCTCAGCAGGAAGCCTGCTTCCTCCTCTCTCTCTGCCTGCCTCTTTGCCTACTTGCAATCTCTCTTTGTCAAATAAATAAATAAAATCTTTTAAATAAATAAATAAATAAATAAATAAATAAATAAATAAATAAATAAGGGAGGCGGTATACCAAAGGAGAGAACGTAAAAAGAAAAGAGAATGTAACAGAGAAAAGAAGCTTAAGTGAAAAGCCATATTTAAACAGACTGCAGGGGTGCCTGGGTGACTCAGTTGGTTAAGTGTCTACCTTCAGCTCAGGTCATGATCCCAGGGTCCTGGGATTGAGCCCTACATTGGGCTTCCTGCTCGGTGGGAACCTTGTTTCTCCCTCTGCCTACTGCTCCCCTTGCTTGTACTCTCTCTCTCTCTTTCTATTATCTCTCTGTCAAAAAAACAAAATCTTTTTAAAAAATAAAAAATAAATAAAAATAATAACAAAGTGCAAATTAGGCAGAAGGAAAAATCCTAAAAAAAAAAAAAAGTGGTCAAAGAATACTGGGAAAGAAACAGAAAAGTGTCAGGATTACTAATAAAGAGAGTATCAGGAGAAAAATTGGTCAGCCATAAGTGAAAACTGCTGTGTCTCCAAAGTCACCACGGTGTTTAACACTGACTATATTCTCAGTGATTATTAGCGAAATGACAGTTAAATATTCCTGATCTATAAATACTGACTTTCTTTTCACTCAATCTTCCTATATGGACCTAAAATATTGAATATGGAACACAGGATTTTTGTCCTTAATTTTATCCCTTTAGCTCGTGGTAACTCTATATTGTCTTTATACACAAAACACCACTCTTCCAAATCATGTTAACAGCTGTGGCTATAAATTCATCACAGCGTTGACTCTACTCCTACTCTTGACATATCCTGATCTTCTTTGCCCTTATCCCACCTTATCCCAACTAACTGGAAAACACAAGTTACAGTCCGCAAAGACATATATACTGTGTATTTAGAAACAGAGATATTACAGAATTATGAATCTGTATTTTGAACTTCCATGTTGGAAAGAAAGCTGTGAGCTACCTTACCCCATGTCAATTAACAGAAAAACTGAAGTAAAAATATTTTTCAACAAATATTTTGAAATTCATTTTCTTTGTAATAGTCAAATCCAACCATGTTTAATTTTTAAACCTCAATTTTTATTGGATAGCACTTTTCTCATAGGCAGTCCCATGTCAGTACTTGAAAAGAAAGTGAGACTTAGGCTCAAATCCAGTTTGGTATAAGTATTATGAACAGTAAAGATACTGAAAATTTAAGACTATACTAATTTTCTCAGGCTTTAGGCTGTCTTTACCCAAATAGTCCCCAGATAGAGGGACTATTCGCTATTTTGAATGTCTACTCAATCATACCATGGTTTAATTCTATCAAGCTATTTATTGTTTCAACTCAAGAGGTGACTCAAGTAAATCAATTTTTGGTCAACTGGATTGAATGAGCATCAAACCTTTTCATATTTAGCCTATACTTGAAAATGAGACTTTCACAGTACTTGTGTAAAATAGTCTTGACTTTAAAGTAAAATAAACATAGTAGACAACTAAGAAGGTATAACCAGCAAGGTTAAGAGGAGAACACCTTCAGAATGTGTGACAGAAATCCCTATACTATGTATGAAATTAACAATCCAAATGCATTCTCAGAGGCAAACACGAGATGGGCTCTTATTGAATGTTGAGCTATTGAATATTGTAGAAGTGTCATGCAGTTGTCAAGGTGTGGTGGAAATATGGAAATCAGAGGTTGAGGGTCAACAAACAGTTTAATGAATGGATACTGTGAGTTGGTTAATAACTAGAGGAGAAATCTGATTTTAGAAATAATCATATGTGGTATGACTAGTGGCATCATGTAGCCGAGAAAAGCAAACTATCAGGTCCAAACAAGTAAAACGCATTTTTAAAAAATCTTCCCCCAAGGATTTATGATTATATCTCCAACAAATCTGGGTTTTTTTTTAACTTCATTGAGAAATAAATATGTATTAACCAAGCAACTTTCTTCTTTATTTGGTTTACTGAGGGGAGCCACTCCATTTTATGAACTTTATAGCTTCAAGAACCAAGTACTTTGATAGCCTGCTCTCAAGTAATAATTAGCTTTCCAGTTAGCATCATTTGCACACTTGGTGAGTAAGAGCCTGTTATAGACTGAATGCTGTATGCCCTTCAAATTAATATATTGAAATTCTAATCGTCAATGTCATGGTATTAGGAGGTGAGGCCTTTGTGAGGTTTACATGACATCATAAAGGTAGGGGTCTCATGAGTGAGATTAGAGCCTTTATAATTAGGAGCAGCTGCTTCCTCTCTCGCTCTGCTCATCCCTCCCTCTCCCTACCCTGAGAAGATACAATGAGAAGATGGCAGTCTTCAAACTAAGAAGAGGGTCCTCACCAGACACCAGATCTACCAGTTCCTTGATCTAGATTTCCCAGCCTCCAGAACTGTGAAAAATAAGGATTTGTTGTTTAAGCCATCCAGCCTATGATATTTTGTTACAGTAGGCCAAACTAAACAGAGATTTTTTGTTTTCGTTAGGACACACGATCATCCCAGGATGAAACCACAGTCCAAAGATCTCCCTTCCCTAGGAACCAACCGAGGATGAGTTTACCCCATAGAGGAATTTATAACATCATATGTTTTGATGGTGTTCTTAAAGAAATTGTGACCATTAGTAATATAATAGCAAATGCTAATATTTACTATGCTTATATTTTAAGGCTATAAAATAAATCTAAAATCCCAACTAAGATCCCAACACCTAACATCATTCATTTTTTTACTCTCTGCAGTATATTTCTAAATGCTACTTGAAAGAAGAGACCTTTTGTCTCATCACATGGTTACCACTACTGCCTCCTAACCACCTCTAATGGCATAACATAAACTTTCCCTGCCATGTACTTCTCCTTGCTATTACCTGAAAACCCTAAGGAAGTTCCTTTATGTTCCTTGCTATTCACTCCTTCTGACCATTTTTGTACAGAAATACTTCTATCTCACTCTTCCCACCCTCCCCTCCACTTTGGATAATGAAGGTGAGATTCTTGTTGAAAAGTAGTGCAAAGACTCTTTTATTTCTGATTCCAGATGATTGACCAGGCACACATATTTATCTTTCTGCTTTTCCAAAGACTCACTTAAAAATAGCAAAAGCCATATCCAGAAGAAAAACACATCCCCAATAGCACTGGATAACTGAGCAGCATCACTGGAGCAGAAACATTGAGAAATATCTGCAAGATACAAAATTATTTTGGATGAAAACACAGCTGCCCCAGCCCTGTGAGACAGGAGACTACTGAAAAGCAGGAGAAAAGCCCCTGGTCATGGAAAACAGGTTCAGGAAGCAGAAGGGGCCCCATAAAGCCCCTGTAGGGTAGTTAATTAAAACATTAAAGAATAGTTGGACTTACTGTTAAAGCAGATAAAAGTAGTATTTGCTCTCAGGCTAGAGGCAGAAAAAAATACCTTCTAAATCACATAACTCTTCTACATAGATAAGATGAGCCCTTGAGGACAGAAAAAAAGAGAGGTGGCAAACTAAGTATCCTTCCAAGGAGATGGATCTGGTACACAGAAGGCAGACTTGACTCTGTACCTCTGACCACAATTTCCCCATAGTCCAGGGGAGTTAAGACTGTCAATGTTCTGAGAATTGCCATTTACTTTCCAAAACTAATAAATTATTTCCCTATTTAAAAAATGATGTAAATATAAACGGTAACCAAGAATCACCAAGCCTTAGGAGAACATCATTAGCATGAATAAGATGAATAACACTGACCTAATAGTGTAAAAATACATGCTGATGAAAACATTTAATTCATTAGTCATAAAATAACTTAAAATTATGAAATTAGTCTCCTCATAAATCTTTTATAAAATATTATATTCATAAGACAAGATCTCATTCCTATGACAAAAGAATAATCATAGCACAAGAAAAGTTCTTAAAAATTAAGAAAAGTTATTAATGCTATTGATAGAAAGACTAAATAAACAGAATTGAAGACTGAATTAATATACATGATTGAATTATAGAATTCTCAAAAAATATAATGTAAAGGGACGGCAAAAAATAGTGGGGAAGATGACATAAAAGACACAGAGGATAGAGTCAGAAAATTCAACAATTACTTAATAGCAGGAAGGCAGAGGAAAATATAAAAACATAATAAAAGAATATTTTTGAGCTAAAAAAATGAATATTTAGATCAGGAAACTTATTAAGTCCCAGAACCATATTTTTTAAACATTGATGAAGATACTGTCATTTGACTACTTAATATCCATTTTCCCTTCTTAACAACCTGGATCCACTTATTTTTTCCAGAGTGGCCCTATGCTCAGCCAACAAGCTATATTTTCCAGAGTTCCTTGAAGCTATATGTGAGACAGTAATGACCAATGACACAAAAGCAGGAATTACTAGATGGGACATCTACAACAAATTCTTTAAAAAGGTATATTTTTCCCTCTGCCATCCCCTCTCCTTCCTTCCTGGGGTAAAGGTGCAGCGCTGGAATTTATACTAAGTGACATGAAACACAGAGACAAAATTCACAGGATAGTAAGAGCTGAGCAGAAAAACACAGAAGGAGCCTGAGTCAATGCCGGAATTATAAATCCACCCCACAAATCCTGAACAATCTATCTCTGGACTTATTATATATAATAAAATTAAGTGTCCTTTGGTTAAACCACTGTGATGAGGTTTCTACTGGACACATTAAATGCAAATCCCTAAGTGGGGTGACAATCCTGAGAATGAAAACAGAGTGGTTAAAATAAATCACTCAATATGGGAGGTTATGTAACAAACTGAATATAGCTAAATTACAGAATAGTGAATAAAATCATGAACTGGATGATTTACTCAGTCTGTCTCAGAATTCATCAAGAAAGGATAAAAAGAAAGTATCAAAGGAATAATTAAGTGCTATGAAAACTAGAAATGTATGTCAGTAGCCATGCACTAGCTTTCCAAAAGGGAATGAGGGAAAAAAAAAAAATGAGGAAATATTTAAAGGAATACTGACCAAAATTTTCCCAGAATTAAAAATTTCAAAATCCTTAAGATTTAATGATTAAAGAACAAAAAGGATGAAAAAATACAACTACAAATGCATAGATAACATAGGACAGATAAATGATAGGTAATTATACAATTTAAGAGCATCAGAGGCAAAATAAGTTCTAAAAATCTTAAGGTACGTTGAAAGGGAAAGCATAGCACCAAAAGGAATATGACTGGGATCGACATCATCATACTCAAAACAACTTGATATACAAGAAAATAGCAGAATTATCATTCCAAGTGTCAAAGGAAAATAACTTTTCAGGTATGCAAGGTCTCAAAGACTTACCACATAGAACCCCACAGCTAACAATTAGAGAATATACATTTTTTGTTAAGTACATGTGAAAATTTTATGTACATTAGCTACATTTTAAGGCCAAAAAACAAATTATGACAAATTTCAAAAAATTATCATACATTCCATGTTTTGGACCATGGGGCAATTATACCAATAATTGGTATAGAATAAGAATAGGATAGAATAGAATAGAAACCAACAGAATAGATAACATAAAAATATACATTTAGATAATTTATATATTCTAAATATCTAATGAACCCAAAATGGAATTAAAACATACTTTAGAAATTATGAGACCTGAATGGTCTTGAAAATGACCATATTGACACTTGCGTATTAAGCTAAACTATTTCTCACATGGAAGTTTAGAACTTTAAATTCATTCTGTAGAAAAGAAGAAAAACTGAAAATGTATTAAATATCCAACATAGAAGTTATAAAAATTACCATGAAGTAAACCCAAACCAAGAAATAGAAGGGAAATAAAAATCCTCAGATATGAGGGTAATGAATTATAAAATAATGAGGCAATGGAGAATAAAACATGTCTAATATGTCTCTTTAGCATATAATGGAATGAACACAGAACACAGCAAAAATGATCAGAAGAAAAATAAAAATACACATAGGTGCTATGGTTTCTCATAATTATGACAGGGTCATTTCTTAAAGCATAACAATATGAAAACAGAGAGGCACAACAGAAAGGAATATATCACTTCCCTAAATGAAAGCATTTGGTTCCTAGAGCTTTGGTCTCCTCGTAAGAGACAGGAGAAAGATGAACTATTCAATGTTTTTGGAAAGTAAAGGTAAAAATACAATTTTCACATGACATACTCTTTTACATCAAAAATTCAAGTTTCTCAGCTAAAAAATTACATTTAATGTAAATTTCATGGGTCACTTATGAAATAATATAAATAAGGGTTTAATCCATATACCAAAAAAAGAGTCTTTTTTAATTCTACAAAAAATGTAGAAATAAATTTAAAGTTTGGGGTCATATCATAATCACACATAGAAAGATTCATTAATGTACATATGATCATTCTCTTAATTTAATGTATATAAATCTAATGTAATTCTAATCAGTGTTCCAAATTAAATTCTGTGAAAGATGAGTAATATGTCTGGCTTCTTTCACTTAGCATAATAAACACTTTGTATGATTTCTAGTGTTAAATGTGTTAGGTATATTTCATGAACTGGAATATGGTCTGTTCTGGTGATGTTCCACATAAGCTTGAGAAAAATGTACATTCTGGGTGGAGCGTTCTATAAAAAATGTCAATCAGATTAAGTCCACTGTATCCAGATCTTCTTCCTGTTTGATCCACCAATTATTGACACAGGTGTGTTGAGGTCTCTAACAATAATTGTGAATTTGACTATTTTTTCAGTTGTATGTATCAGTTTTTGCCACCTGCATTTTGCTATTGTTGGGTGCACAACAATTGGGACTGTTATGATCCTGGAGAATTGACCTCTTTATCATTATATAACGTTCCNTGGGTGCACAACAATTGGGACTGTTATGATCCTGGAGAATTGACCTCTTTATCATTATATAATGTTCCTTTTTTTTTTAAAGATTTTATTTATTTATTTGACACACAAAGAGAGATCAGATCACAAGTAGGCAGAGAGGCAGGCAGAGAGAGAGGAGGAAGCAGGCTCCCCGCTGAGCAGGGAGCCCAATGCGGGCCTCGATCCCAGGACCCTGAGATCATGACCTGAGCCTAAGGCAGAGGCTTTAACCCACTGAGCCACCCAGGCGCCCTATATAATGTTCCTTTTTATCCTTGATTATCTCCCCTGTTCTGAAGTCTACTTTGACTAAAGCTAATGTAGTTATAACAGCTTTCTTTTCATTACTTTCATCATGATATATCTTTCTTCATCCCTTTAGTTTTAACTTGAGTCTTTAAAGTGTGTTGCTTCCAGACCACCTATAGTTGTGTCTTATTTTTAGAACCTCTGATAATCTATCTATTATTAGTGTATTTGGACCACTCATATTTCAAGTGATTATTGATACAGTTAGATTAATACCTACCATGCCTGTAACTGTTTCCCATTCCTTGCATTTATTCTTTGTCTCTTTACTTCCACTTTTTCTTCTACCTTCTCTAACTTTAATAGAGCATTTTACATGATTCAATTTTACCTCCTCTCTTAGCATATCCATTATACTTCTTTATTATTTTTAGAGTTTGCCCTAGAGTTTACAATATCCATTTTTAACTAACCTATAGCTTCAAATAAGCTATATCACTACATATATGGTGCAGGGACCTTGTAACAGAGGAATTGTATTTCCTCTCTCCTCTCTTGTGACATTGTGATCCATTTATTTCATTTATTTTTATCCATATACTATAATCACGTAAAACATTGTAACTACTGTTTTCTAAGCAAGCTGTTATATTTTAAATTAAGAATGAGAAAAATAAAATACTTTTATTTTACCTTCATTTATCCATTCACTGATGCTCTTCCTTTCTTTATAAACTCTTTACCTCTTCAGAGTGAGTTTTTTCTTGCTTTCTAACATGTCTTATAATTTCTTGTTGAAAACTGGATATGTTGTATCAGGTAATAGGAACTGAGTTAAATAGTGCTTTACTCTGAGGACTCATGTTAATCTTTCCAGAAGTCAGACAACCTTAGACTACCTTTTTTTCAGTTCTAGGTATCATAAACTTTAAGTTCCTCTGGTGTCCTCATTTTTGTATCCCATTTTGCTTTGGGATTTCCTAAGAACTCTTCTTTGAATACAGTCTGTACCTTGAAGCTCCTTGAACTGTAAATCCACTGTTATTCTAGAGCCCTATTGGTGTAGTGCTTTCTATAATCTTCCAGTTAGGGGCACCTGGGCGTCTGCCTTTGGCTCAGGTCATGATCCCAGGATCCTGGGATCAAGTCCCGCAATGGGGTCCCTGTTCAGTGGGGAGTCTGCTTCTCTCTCTCCCTCTGCTGCTCCCCCTCCTTGTGCTCTCTCACTCTCTCTGTCAAATAAATAAATAAAATCTTTAGAATAAATAAAGAGGTTTTTTAAAGATTTTATTTATTTGACAGAAAGAGACACAGTGAAGGAAGGAACAGAAAGCAGGGGGAGTGGGAGAGGGAGAAGCAGGCTCCCTGCTGAGCAGGGAGCCCCATGTGGGGCTCAATCCCAGGACCCTGGGATCATGACCTGAGCCGAAGGCAGACACTTAATGACTGAGCTACCCAGGTGCCCCAATAAATAAACAAAATTTATAATCTTCCAATTAAATTCCAGTCTTTTACAGAGCCTGTGTCTCAGTAATGGGACCACCATAAGTGCTTCTTTACTAGCTTCTTTACTAGTTCCCCGCGCCCACCCCCTACTCCCTTGGCTGCAGGATTACCAACCAATTTCCATGAAGTACTGTCCCTTATTGACTGTTTTTCCCCTTTGGTGAGATAGGAAAACCAGAAGGGGCTAAAGTAAGGAGGGATTCCCTTTCTCCAGCTGGAATGATGTTTCAGAACTGAATTTTGGCAATCTTTTTACCTGGAGAGTGGGACACTGTTAAAAAGAAGACTCGTTAGTCTTCTCTTTCTCCCTCCAGAGCCATGAGGGGCTTTTTCTCAGATTCTCACCGAAAGATACTGGTAGAGCTCCTGGGAGGAAAGCTCAGGAAAGAATGTAGATCCTCCGAAGATATCAGCTCCTAAGAGAGTCACTCTCGCCTTAGTTCACACTTGGATTGAGGAATTCACCAAAGTTGTCATTTAAATGTTCCAACCAGTTTAAGGCACTAGTACATTCTGACCTAGGTAAGTAGATCTTGGTCTCTCTCTTTCTCTCTGGTTCTCTCTCTTTTTCTCTAACTCTCTTGCTCTAGCCTAGCTCTCTGGATGCATCTCTCTCCAGATTTCAGGGTGACAGACGGCCCTGTGACCTCAGTTCTCTCTCAGGTCTTGATTTTCAGTTTATCCACCTTTTCCTTCTTGGAAGAGGAAAAGTAACAACTTTCAAGCTCTTTATGTCAGAGCTAAAGCTAGAAGTCCCAATAGTGAGATTTTAACTATTTCTTTTTCATTTTTTATACTATTCTCTATTCCTTTTATAATAAATTTAAAAAATCATACTTAAAAATGGAATTAGTGCTTGAGGAGGTAAACAACAGTTGTCTAGAAAATTTAGGTACACACAAATCCTTGTTCTCTAACAATGCCGGAATGAGTAATGAAGTGCTTAAAGTATAAAGATTTCAAGAATATAGTAGATAACCTTACTCAAAATTATTTATCACCTGCACACTTACAAGAGTCACTTCAATTGCAGAATGCTTCTCAGGTCTCTTAACTTGCTGTTTTTACTTCTGCAATTAGAATACACAAAAAAGTCTAATTTGCATCAGAGTTCATGGTATTTGAGTCTATCTACTTCACGAGATAGTCTGAAATTGAATTTCTGAATTTCCTAGAGCTCAGTACTTCGCACACAATAGGCCTTTCATATATGTTTTTAAAATGGAACTGAAGAAACACTAGTAGTATATTTCTCAAAATGTGAAATGATTTGCACTTTTTTTACCCCAAATTTCCTATGCTTAGTATGAAGGATAAGCTCTATAAATGATTTAAGAGCTCTTTAGCCTGATTTTCAGAAATACCTGAAAGTTTGACCCCCATTTCGTTTCCACGGCACTCAGTTCAGCAATGACTCTAGATCACACCATTTTGTTTTGGAAGAGTCAAAACTGATGAAACTTTGTTCATACCACCTTTATTGTGATTAACTCCTAATCATATTAAGCACTGTATAACTCTGAGATGGATGAAGTCACCCTGGCCTGGCTGTGGTCCTTGTCATTTACACAGAAAGCCTATGTGCCAAAGCCTCTGATTCCACTAAAGAATCACCATTATTCTTCCAGAGGCCTAACATCCCCCTCAGCCGCTTAGATGCTGTCATCTGCCTCATGTGTCCACTGAGATACTAGCACAAGGATGCTTCAACATATGAATTTTGGAGTCCATAATGTAGCTGAAATCTTATTTCAAAATTCTCTCTTAGAACTGGTATTTTATGTTCTGCCAACTTTTCTTTCTCATACATCTTTTTTTTTTAAAGTACATAAAATTAACAACTTCTAATACCTGAAAAATCCAATTCTCCATCCTTAACTCCTATACACAGATTATTATTTCTCAGTCTCAAAATAAGTCTGCATAACCACCTGCTTCCGAATCACCAAGCACGCTTGTTAAAAACATAGGTTTTCTGCCAAACTCTGACCCGTTGAATCAGAATTGATGAGACCTATCACAACCCCCCAACAAAACATTTTCACCTAATTCTCCCATTGATTTTTTCTTACACTAAATTTTATAAACCACAACTTAGCTTTTAGAAATAAATACAAGCAAAATGCTATTTAGAATATCGTAACTTTTTTCAACATTATATTTTTACATTTCCATTTATTTCAGTTTTAATTTTTTTCAATTCTTTCATACATTGATCTATCCTCACAAATTTCTAGCAATTCTGGTCTCTGACTCCACTCATTTTAAATTCTGTATAAACTAAAGATGTTCTTACTGCTAAAAGCAGCATCCTCATGATGTGTCTCATTTTCCTTCAGTTCTTAATGGCCACTTTTCTCTCATTTTGTGTTAAAGGTGACTTAAGTGAAGATTTTTTTTCTCATTTCAAAAAATACATTGTGAGTACTTACTAGGGACTATGCCAGGCACAGTTTCTTTAACATCAAGGGAGTTTCTTGAAAATAAACCTGAAAGTAGTTGTCAAGCCTCATATTGGGTGGGGTTCAGAGCATCTAAGGTCATCTCCAACAACTAGGAAGAAATAAACATCACTTTCAGACACCATTTTTGTGGATTTATATAGAACAGCCTACTTTGGGAATGTTCTAACAATTTATATACTTTCATATGCCAGAGAGGTCATGCTAAGTTGCAATGTCTCAGGTGCTAAGAGGCCCGTATTTTTAAACAAATCTTTAGTATAACATTGTCCTGGTTCTGTAAATGACTGACACCAGAATTGTGACTTTACGCTACTTCTAATTATCTTCTAACCACAGTGGTGAAAATACTAATATGCCTCTCAAGATGATTTCATATGGAGCCCGCAATATAATTTAGATGTTTATCACCCAAGACAAACATGTTATTATCTTGACATTTTTGCCAAAGTCTAGCCACAGGCTTTGCATTAGCAGCACTGAAAGCATATCCCCACTCTCTCCTCATGATCACAGACTTCCTCCAGGCTTCACTGGATTCCATTAAAATTGAGATGGATTCAAATATAAAGTTTAAGATTATATGAAAAGAGATCAGCCTCCATAAAGCCTATTTGGAATAGAACTGAATACCCACTACCAGTTTCCCAAAGAACTACACCTACTCTACACCTCAGAGCAAAACTGAGTACCTGGTAATATCTGGAAAATCCTCAACTGTAGAGCATAATATATATATTTTTTAAAATTAATTAGTTGGGGCGCCTGGGTGGCTCAGTGGGTTAAAGCCTCTGCCTTCAGCTCAGGTCATGACCTCAGGGTCCTGGGATCAAGCCCCACATCGGGTTCCCTGCTTAGCAGGGAGCCTGATTCCTCCTCTCTCTCTGCCTGCCTCTCTACCTACTTGTGATCTCTCTCTCTCTGAGTCAAATAAATAAAATCTTTAAAAAAATTAATTAGTTAATTAATTTATTTTTTCATCACATATGTGTTTTATTGTCTTAAATCACAACAAGAAGGGCGAGTGTGGTACAATAAGGGATTTTCTCCCCCCAGAGGTAGAGTTGAGTGATTCAACAGTCTTGTATAACACCCAGTGCTCATTACATCATGTGTCCTCCTTAATGTCCATCACCCAGTATATACGTTTTTATATTTGAGCTAGAGAGACAACTACCAAATTTAGCTGGGATCAAGTTCCTGTTTCTAAACATGCTCTCCAAAATAATTAGCATCTTTTGTTTAGTAAAAGAAGCAAGAATCACAGAATCACAAAGACACAATAGATTTTGAGGTGACATTCCAGATTTTTCAAAATTTCTATAAAACTTGATAAAATTCCTAGGAATTTATCAAGTATCATTACTCTTTAGGTGTCCTATAAAATTCTTGATTCTTTGAAAATTAGAAGGTTATTTCTCTCCAGTTATATTTTGTTTTTCATATCAAAAATATACTTGCATTTTAATATATTTCATGAACTATTTTCCCTGGAAGGACACATTTTGATCCCAAATGCAATCATGTTACTGAAATACAGAGAGCATCTTCAGAAAGCAAGTGATAAAAGGAAGTAAACAGTGAAAGTGTTTCAACTTATAAATATGGAAATTTATTACTTGTCTGGTATATATAGTCAAAACATAGAAAAAATAAGTTATATGATATATACATTCATTACATTCATTCTGTACCTTAGAATATTTTATCATCATTTAATTTTATAATTGATGCTATTTAAAATACATCATCAGCCAAAAAAGTGTCTAATTCTGTTCTCGACTAGAAATTGTCTGTTATATTTTATTAGATTACACAAATTATGCTTTCCCTAGTATAGCCACTTTAATTTTTTTAATTAAAATATTTCTTAAAAAATTAAAAAATGTAAATCCATTTTGTTTCCCTATTACTAAGATAGAATGGACTCTATTATATTGAGTTGCTGACCCAGTACAGATTTTACCCCCTTCCTCTTGCCTAATCAAACTCACAGAGCCACCCATCTCAACAAAGACATATAACTCAGAGGAACACGGTCCCATTTTAGGGATTATTTTTGTCAAAGCTAATCATAATAATCCCAGTCTCCTTGCTAGTGATTGGTTTAGAAATGAGCATGTGACCCAATGCTGGCTAATGAGGCATTTGGGCTAGTCTTCGGGGCAATTTCTAGGAAAATGGTACAGTAAGAGGTGTACTTCTACAGGGCATTAGTGTAGTTGGATGAGAAATCTGGAACAACCATCTATATATGAGTCTTAGGATAGAGATATAACATGGAATAGAGTGTATCCAAGAGAATCTGGAAGCCACCCTACCACATTACTTCAGCTTAAGACAGTATAAAACAGGTTTCTTTGTTGCTTAAAGGGAATGCAACTAAAACACCAGTCCTTCTTAAAAACAGACAACAAGCGTGCAATATCTGAAGACATCTAGATGAGATGCCATTGCTTTCAGAGATCAGGAACCACTTACCTAAAAACAATTCTTTCTGGCTGCTAGCCCAATCTTGTCTAATGCTATAGGTACTATCATTATTTCTTTAATATTTTATTTATTTTAGAGAGAGAGTGTGTGCAAATGAGTGGGGTGGGGGGAGTGAGGGACAGAGGGAGAGGGAGAGAATCCTCACATAGACACCCCACTGAGCATGGAGCTCAATCCCAGGATCCTGAGATTAGGACCTGAGCCAAAATCAAGAGCCAGATGGAAAGAGACTAAAATTCTATTAGAAGCAATATTGTTTGATTTTTCAAAACATGTTTATTGAGCAAGAAACAAGCAAAACTAAAAATCCAGGAGGTGGTTGCTTTTTGTAAGTGAGGCATGAAAAAAACATATTACTAGACTTATATATGAAAAGGAATGTCTAGTACCTTGGGGATCAAGCACTCTTGGGCAGATTCCTTTTGTACTGTTTATAGCTTATTGATACAAAGAATGCCTTAGTAGACTTACAATACTGTGAATTCAGTAATTTTTTAGAGAAGATATCATCATACTGATATGTCAGAGTAAATGGAAACACCTCAAAAAATATTGTTTTCTCTAGTAATCTTATAATCAAGATATTTTGCTTCCACAGACTGTGCTGATATTAAATGTTGCAATGTGGAAAGATCGAACAAGAATCTTTGCTAAAAATAAGTTAAGATAATGGAAAGGCAAAATTAATAGTCTACAGGCTTAGCCTCCCCTTAAACTTTTGACAGAGAGAAGAAATATAATCACATTGTTCCATACCTTATTTCTCTGCCACTTCCCTCTGCCATGTTCTGATATTTAACTTTCACCTTTCAAATACTGATTTCAAAGCCAGCCCCATACTTACAAATACCATTGAGTAACACACTAGATTATTTAAAAAGAAGAAGAAGAAAATAAATAAGAGGAGGGCAAAATAACAGAGAGCCATCAACAGAACAGAAACCTTTGAAGAATTGCTGAAAGATCTAATCCATGAAGAAACAAACACTTCAGAAAAGCATGATTAAAATGTCTAAAAGTATTTTATGAAAATAGGAGCCTATCAGGGGCTTCTGGTCTCAAAGTATACAAAATGAACACAAGAAGAAGACTTCCTAAGATATCTATCACAGTGATTAATCTGGGAAGTGCATTTGAAGCAGCCAGGCCAGGTGGCTGCTCAGCACCAAGTGCAAGGACAAGGACTTGTGGTCTGCAGCAGTCAGCACCAGCCTTTGCCCTTACTCTGGACCTGTGAAAGTGAGGATGAAGAGGCAAGGTCATGTCTGGAGTAACAACGGACCATAAAAAGGATGGCAAGTCCCCACACACTTTCATGAGCTGCTGGCCTGCCCTTGACAATTGGCAGAGACTCATTGCTAGAAACAGAGCGAGACCCAATCTAGGATGTGGAAATCAAAATAGCTAGGTAGATAACAAGTCTTCCGAAACCATTATCTTGACATAGAAGGATCAAGCTTAACAAAAAGAATCTTTATTCCCTAGAGAAGAAGAAATACTATGGTGAAATCACAAAGCTTGAAATATAAGAAGAAAACCCAAAGGGTTTTTAGTGATTAAATAATGAAAATAAAATTGGTATCAAAACTTTCTATTACTAACACTGGGAGCTAGCTAGCTTGGAGCAACATCGTCAATCACTAACAAAAACAAAAATGGAAAACCTTAAGTTCCAATTATATAGCCAAGTTAATGTACAAATGAGAAGAAAAAATAAGAACATTTAAGATGCAAGGACTATATATGAAGAAACTGCTTAAGACTACACACAACATATACATTATGGATTCGGGTTAGGTAAAAATAAAAAATATAAGAACCATTAGTGAAAAAAAAATCCTCTAATAAATTTATGTTTATGGGTGCCTGGGTGGCTCAGTGGGTTAAAACCTCTGCCTTCAGCTCAGGTCATGATCTCAGGGTCCTGAGATCGAGGCCCGCATGGGGCTGTCTGCTCAGCAGGGAGCCTGCTTCTTCCTCTCTCTCTGCCTGCCTCTCTGCCTCCTTGTGATCTCTTTCTCTGTCAAATAAATAAATAAATATATACATAAATCTTTAAAAAAATTTATGTTTAGGGGGCCTGGGTGGCTCAGTGGGTTAAAGCCTCTGCTTTTGTCTCAGGTCATGATCTCAGGGTCCTGGGATCGAGGCCCACATCGGGCTCCCTGCTCAGCGGGGAGCCTGCTTCCCTCTCTCTCTCTCTCTGCCTGCCTCTCTGCCTCCTTGTGATCTCTCTCCCTCTGTGAAATAAATAAATAAAATCTTTTAAAAAAATTTATGTTTAAAAAATTATTTATAAATAATGTGAAGTAATAATTGAGAAGTAAAATTCCATGTGACCAAAATAAGCAGTAAGGGAGATAAGATGGAAAGAAAAAGCAAATATATAGGAAACACTCGGTCTCCCACATGCTTTCCACTTATCCTTCAGAACTACTACGGGTGCTCAGATATCATCAAATCCAGACCAAATGTGTTTTCCTAGAAAAATTAAAATCACCAAAATTGCCTAAAGTAAAGAAAGAAAATATGAATAAGTACAATATACTTAGAGGAAACTGGAGATTCTGGATAGAAATCTAGAAGAGGCATCAGGTTGAATCACTTGTAGTGGTTGGGTCTGACAAAGATGATTTTTTGTTACACAAACCACTTCAGAGAATAAGGAATAAGAAGATGGAATGCATTACTGTACCATCACTGAACCTCACTTCACCATGATTCCTAAAGCAGACCAGAATAGCACATATATATCCACTTAGTTCTGAACACAAATATAAAAACTTAAACAAAATACTGGAAATCATACCAATGAAATTCCTAAGAATGTCAATACTTACTTAATATTAAAAAAAAGTCAACAAATTAACTCGTCACATCAAGATGGTAAAAGAAAAAAAAATCAACTCTGTAGATGCACAAAAGATATTTCCAACTAAATAACCATGCTAAGGTAGAAATAAATGGGAATATCTTTGAAGCTATTAAGAAACAACTGCCAAAAACTATGGTAAATATTAGTCTTAACATTGGCATATTAGAGACATAACATATAAAAAGGAAAAGTACAAGAATATTATGATTAAAAAGAAGAAAAATATCAGAATATGTTAGGTATGAGTATTTGATATTTCCACTCTACCTTTCATGTGCTGAATAAAGGAAAGAGAATAATATAAGGAGTATTGAAATTGAAAAAAGACAAAGGATCTTACTGTTTTAGGTGCTATTAACTTCTGTTTTGAAAGTCGAAAAAAGGGATTGAATATAGTTTAATGTAAAGGAGAGACTCTATGACTGTGAACGGGTGTATGATTTACTACGCGGTTTTGTGCATTTTGAGAAATAAAAATAAAATACTAGACCTCTACTTCACACCTGTTCTAACAAAAAAATATCATAAAGTTTAAAATAAGTGGCAAACTTAAAAAAATATTTGGAAAATAGCACTAAATAACACTAAGCCAATTTTTAAAATAGAAAAAAAGCTAGCTGAAGAAAATGGTTAGAGGATACAAATAGGCAATTCCAAGAGAAGAATTTAAAACAGCCAACAAATATGCAACAGAATGGCAAATACAACTTTTCTGCCTCAAAATTTCCAGAGAAACTCATTAAACTCTGACAAAACAATAGGCTTCAAGTATCCTTCATTCTAAACAGTTTGCTATGAAGAGCTGTGCACAAGCGTGAGCCAAAAATGTGTTCCCCACAGGAGCCAAGCTCTCTTCTCAGGTCTGGGCAGAGGTGATTTTGAGGTGGCCTTGGGGAAAATTTCTCTGGAAAAAATGGTTAGTACAACTTGAGTAGCTTTTCAGTGGGTTAGGAGAGGGTGCCTCTTCTTACCTCAGATAGTATGCGGGGCTCCAGAGTTCAGTAGAAGTGGATGGCTGGAGGGAGAATCAGACTGGGATTATCACAAAAGGAAACCTATAATCTTTTACTTATGATAGGTTAGCCTGAGGTAGACCACTGAACTCGTCAAAGATAACTAGAAAAGCTGGATCAAATACAAACATCATCTGATTAAGGGTATTAAAGAAATATAAAGGCAGCATAAATGTGAGGGACTGAGATTCTGGATAGAAAGGAAATTCCCTGAGGCTGACATATATCCCATGATAATTTTCACCTGTAACAGCAGTGAAGGTAGAAAGACTAGGAAATGAAGAACGAAAAGGAGAGGATCAGCTGCTTTAGGGTAGAAAATCTTTGCAGAGATTTTAGGTATATTATAGAATAGGAGAAACAAAAAAAGTGGAATTCAGGGATACCAATAAATCAGGACTTTATGTCCATGATCCAGGAATGAAGCAAAGTGTGGAGAAGGAATCAGACAATCTGATCCTCTTTTTCCTCAAAGCATCACGATTCTTAGCATCTCAGGTGAGAGGGAGAGAAGCCAAAAAAGCAGCTGCTAAGAGGCTGAGAACGTAAACAGACTGATGGGCGGTCTTACCTGGTGAAAGAAAATAAAATTGAACAGGGATTCACCAAGATGGAGAGACCCTTGTGAAAATCTCATGTTTTCAGTTTGGATCACTTAAAGATGACTTTCTAAGAATAAAAGCAATCTTGAAATATAAAACTTCTGACAGACATTGAAAACTAACTTCAAATATATTTAATCACTGCTTGCATTAATGAGATCTGATTCTGGTCTGACTACTTAACAAGAAATAAAGAAAATATTCTATAATGAAATAAAGCATATTTTAGACCCTTTACAGTTAATTTATGATGTTTAACATTCAATCAAAAAATAGCAAATATATAAAAAGACAACATGAGACAAAAACAAAAAATAGAAAGAGACCTTCAAGGTGATTCAGATATTTCGGTTATCAGCTATGGGTATCATTTAAGAATGATTACTATGTTTAAGAAAAGAGATAGTATTATAGAGAATTTCTCAAAAGGAATGAAAACTGTAAGAGATAATTAAAGTTACATTAGAAGTGAGAAATACTTGATTGAAAATAAGAATGCAATTGATGGAATTAATTTATAGCTGCAAATAGGATTCATGCTCTAAAGGATAAACCAATGGGAGATATCCAGACTGAAGTACAAAAAAGAGAAAACCTGGAATATAGAAAAGGGTAAAGATCTAAAAGTTGCATAAGACAAGATGAAAAGATCTTTCATAGGTATCACTTGAGTCTCAGAAAAATTCAAGAGAAAGAATGGCACAGAATTAATATCAGAAAATCTAATAGTTTAGAATTTGCAGAATTGATAAAACATATCAAGCCACAAGATTAAATAAGTATCATTCACTCCAAAGAGGATGCAAACAAATAAACAAAAATCTATACTAAGTATATCATCGTAAAACTACACAATGCCAAAGAAAAATAAAAGAAAAACAGTTGCCTTCAAAGGTGCAATTTCGCAACTAAAAAGCTGATTTCTTAAAAGAAATGACAGACAATAGAAGACAATAAAGTGATTTTGTTAAAGGCTAATTGGCAGCCAAATACCAAATAAAAACATTCCCTGATAATAATGAGACATAAATTATCTTGCCAATCAAACTTAAAAAGATGAAAGGGTGAAGAGGATTTCTTCAGGCAGAAGGAATACAATGCTTGGCAGAGAGTGGAAATTCAGGAAAGAATGATGTGACCGTGTAATAAAAATGGTGACTATATGGGTAAGTGAAGGTGAATCTGAATTCTAAAATAATAATATACTGAGGGATTTGAAGTAGAAATAAAATACTTGAAACCAAAAACACAAAGGCAGGAGGGTTTGAATAGAATAAAAAGTTTTTTGAGAATTAAGTCTTCTGCATTACTTGGAATGTGTAAGAGGCAATAATCCGTGAAGCAGGTGAAGAAGTTTGTGCCTGTTGTATTCTCAAAAGTAATAAAAAAATAGTAGGAGAGGAATATGAAACTAATAACATGATAGAAGAGGAAAATGGAATAACAAGTATATATGAGTAACTGAAAAGAAAGAAGAAGAGACATAAAAGAGCTGGAAAATTTTTAAAGAAATCATAAGATGAGGGAATAACAAGTATATATGAGTAACTGAAAAGAAAGAAGAAGAGACATAAAAGAGCTGGAAATTTTTTAAAGAAATCATAAGATGAGGGCGCCTGGGTGACTCAGTGGGTTAAAGCCTCTGCCTTAGGCTCAGGTCATGATCTCAGGGTCCTGAGATCGAGGACCGCATGGGGCNAGGGAGCCTGCTTCCTCCTCTCCCTGTCTCTCTGCCTGCCTCTCTGCCTACTTGTGATCTGATCTCTCTCTCTGTCAAATAAATAAATAAAATCTTTTTAAAAAGTTAAAAAAAAAGAAATCACAAGATGATAGATTTAAACTCAATATATGAACAATAAAGTTACAAAATAACAGCCTGGAGGAGGCTGTGTGGCTTAGTCTGTTGAATATCTGTCTTCAGTTCAGGTCGTGATCCCAGGGTCCTGGGATCGAGTCTCACATCGGGTTCCCTGCTCAAGGGTAGAGGAAGGTATGTGATGCAAACACTAACCAAAGGACAGCTGCTCACCCCATACTAAATGAGAGGACTCTAAGATCAGAAGCATTATTAGAAATAAACAAGTAAACCTACTTACAAACCAAGGCAATGATTACTTTGAGGACTGGCCATCACCAGGAGAGGGCACAAAGATGTGTTCTTCGTCATTTGTTGATCTGAGTGGTGAATATATAGATATATTCTTTTTGGGGAAAAATTTTGAAGCTGTACATTTAAGTATCTACTTTCCTGTGTGGCCCATGTGTTTTAATAAAATGTTACTTTAAAAGGGGATCCTTCTCAAAAACAACCAGAGGATGCTAAAGGGAAATGGATAACCGAAACCCAGAGTGTGGAGAACAGGTGTCCCTGGGGTTCAGGAAGCTGGAACAGGGCGCCCTCCGAGGGAAAAACCAAGGATAGGAAAAAAGCTTCCCACAGAAGAAAACAAAACAATGATGGTTTTATAGCCATTGCCAAGAGAACACTCACTAGAGGTTATAACTCTACCAGGATGATAAGACTGTGTCTTTCTTTCTTAATCCTTTTTCACACTAGAAAGGATCAACCTTCCAAGGGCTAGAGAAATTGATTGAGAATGAGGAAGACAGAAGAATAAAAAGGTCAGTTAACAAAATATGGCCTCTTAGCCACTAAAGATCTCCAGCTGGGAGAGGGGGAGAATTTTGAAATGAATAACAAACAGTGGTGCTGATCTTATACAACACAGAATTTCTGTAACTACTGAGATGAGAATGTTTTGAAGGAATAACTCAGAAAAATCTATGACAACCTACTCCAGATTTCATCCAGGAACAAAGAAGAATGATACCAAGGGGTGGTTTCACAGAGTTGGCAGTGACAGAAAGAAATAGAAGGTTCTGAATTGTATCATCTTAACTGCAGTTCATCCAAGAAATGTTTTATGTTTGAAAAAATGAAGTTGTAGATGAAGAAATCAGGGAAATGTAAATTAATGCATTGACATCATTTTTCAGACTTCAGATTGGCAAAATTTAAATGACTGATAAAATCCATTTTTGTAAAGAGGAAAGGAAATGAGAACTCTCCCACAGTATTGATAAGAATGTTAATTGGTAAAATATTTTTAGAAGGCAATTTGGCATTTTTTAGACATTTTAAATGCAAACCATTTGACTCCATACTTTTGATCCTAAGGATTTATCTTAAAAAACTCTCATATGTGTGTAAAAAATATTTACTTTTCTGTAAATATTTTTTTATGTTTAAATGTTGTACCCTGGAATCAATCTAAACTTTCATCAGTAATTATGTAAATTAGAGTATATGTTTATGAAATATTATGAAGCCATTAAACAGAATAAAGTATGCATAGAGATGATGCTGGAAAGAGATAGACAAAGACAGAATGAGATTCAGAGATACAGATATAAAGACAGAGACAAAAACAGAGATATGTGAAAGTCTTTAAAACAAGCTTTATTAACTTATAAACAAGATAAAAATACAAGTTTTGAACAATACAAGAAAGTACCATCCACAGAGCTCCTGGGTGGTCAGTTGGTTAAGTGTCTACCTTTGGCTCAGGTCATGATTTCAGTGTCCTGGGATCGAGCCCCATGTCAGACTCCCTGTCTGGTAGGGAGTCTAATTGTCCCTCTCTCTCTGCCCCTCCCCCACAACTCATGCTCTCTCTTACTTTCTCTCTTTCTCTCAAATAAAAAAATAAAATCTTAAAAAACACAAAATGTACCATCCACAAAATCAGAGATACCCTAAAAGAGAGTTTGGAATATGGTAGGCAGTCTCTAAATATTTGTTGAGTGAATAATAATGTTCTGTTTGTGTAAAAAATTGAAAACAGAGGGATATTTAAATATTTCAATTTATACAGTTCTATGTTATGTAAACTTTTGAAATAAAAAGTGTAATCATGTAGTACTAAAAATAAAGTGTTCAAATTAAAAAGTATGTGCTTCACTTATGCTTGTTCTGACATTCTCTAGTTACTGACCTTGGACAAGTGTATAACCTACTAATTTACTAACATCACTGGACATTTGAAAACAAAGATAATAAAATACAACTAATGGGATTTTGTGAGAATAAACAACATGTGAATAACAATTAGCCAACTGTTTGATGCATTGTATGTAGTCACTAAACGACAGCAGGATATTATTTATCACTCTCCTCACCTCCAATGTAACCTACTATCCTTTGCTGACCTTTTTTTAATCTAAGTTTCTCAAAGGTGGACCCCAGCCAGGTCTGACATAACCAGCTAGTCCATCATTTTAAAATAATCTCTTATTCATTGGAGCTATTTATTAAAAGTTTGTTTTATAGAGGAAAGAAAAACAACAAAAATAGATGCTTACCACTTACCTCAAGTTACACAATAAAATTTATTATAGTGGAATCAAAAGCTAAGTGTAAATTTTTTTTTTTAAAGATTTTATTTATTTATTTCACAGCAGGAGAGAGATCACAAGGAGGCAGAGAGGCAGGCAGAGAGAGAGAGGGGCGGGGGAAGCAGGCTCCCTGTCAAGCAGAGAGCCCGATGCGGGCCTCGATCCCAGGACCCTGAGATCATGACCTGGGCCGAAAGCAGAGGCTTTAACCCACTGAGCCACCCAGGCGCCCTAAGTGTAAATATTTTAAGAATAAAAATAAAGGAAAATATAGGCAATACTAATCTGAACTCTAGATCTGAAGACTTTTTTTTTTTTACATCAATCACAATTAGGTCAATAACAAAGCAAACAGTTGATAGATTTGACTGCACAAACATGGAAAACAGGGTCACCTGGGTGGCTCAGTCAGTTAAGCATCTGCCTTCTGCTTAGTTCATTATCTCAGGGTCCTGGGATTGAGCCCTTGTTGTCTAGCTCCTTGCTCAGCAGGTGGTCTGCTTCTCCCTCTGCCTCTCCCCCCACTCATGCTCCCTCTCTCTCTCTCTCTCTCTCTCTCTCTCAAATAAATAAATAAATAAATAAATGAAATCTTTTTGAAAAATGGAAAACAGTATTAATGCCATAAACAAAATTCAAAGCAAACATAAGTCTAAAAATTTTTCAACGAAGATAGCAACCAGAGATATAAAATGGTCTATTGTATCTACTACAAAACAAAGAGCCTTCTAAAGATACTTATACAAAAGATAATATAGTTCACTTCCCCCAAAATTGAGTGATAGTTAGTTTTTTAAAAAAATATTAACTGCTTTTTCATTGCAATAATTTTATCTACCATATTTTCCTAGTGAAATTAGCCAATATATTAAAACTGCTTAATGGGCGCCTGGGTGGCTCAGTGGGTTAAAGCCTCTGCCTTCAGCTCAGGTCATGATCTCAGCGTCCTGGGATCGAGGCCCGCATCGGGCTCTCTGCTCAGCAAGAAGCCTGCTTCTCCCTCTCTCTCTGCCTGCCTCTCTGCCTACTTGTGATCTCTCTCTCTCTGTGTCAAATAAATAAATAAGATCTTAAAAAAAAAAAAATTAAAAAAAAAAAAAACTGCTTAATGTGCCCTCAATCGTTGTTGGTATTTTGTTAAAATCTTTCTAATAAAAATTTGGCAATGTGTGTCAAGATCATTACAAATACCTGTAATGTGTCATTTTATCATTTCACCTTTAGGAATTTATTCTAAAAAATCATTAAAAATAATTTAAGGTCATCAAAGGATTCACAAAAAATATGAGGTATTTGTCACAGTGAAAACAATAGGTAGAATATAAATTTCAACCACTAGTACAGTGATAAAATAATATGGCAAAACCATTATCATTATTAAAGATGTAGGCAAATATGACATAGCCTTAAGAAAGTAAAAAGGATGCAAAATTGAATGTGTAGTATAATCGACATGTTTATAACAAATGCAGGCATCTATTACATATGAGCAATAGAAGATTAGAAAGAAGTCAGTCAAAGTATTTATCACTGAGTTGGGACTAAGACTCATTGACTGATATCGGAAAGTTGTATTTAAAGCACGACTTTTGGAGGTAGATTCGTGGACTTGGAATCACATTTCTGACTCCTTGAAGAAGCAACTTAATATTTCTGAATATCAATCTCATCATCTGCTCAAAAAAGTACATATATACATAATTTGTAACTTTTAGACCACTTGTGAACTAAAATATGTAAAAGAATCTAGTCTAATTCTTGGCACGTGGAAAAAGCTGAATAAATATTAAAACTTTTAACTTTCCTTTTATATTTTTTTGATTTTCCAAGTTTCCTACCAACGAGCTTGTAATTCTTTTTTTGGAATTAGAAAATTTTCTGAATGCTAATTATTCTTTTCCCCTCTGCTTTCCTTTGTGCCTAACCTAAAACAAAGCAAAACATCTATACCTTGATTCCATTAATATTAGTTAACAGCCCAGTAAGGGGAAAAAACAACACATAAATCAACTTATATTAGCACTTATATGTTGGCTAAATCTATTAACTCTCTGGAAATACATATTTAAAAGACTTTGCTTATAAATGTCTGAGCTGCAAGCCTTGTAGAATGAACACTGACTCTATTTTACCTCCCAGCACATAGCACAGAACCAACACTTAGATATTCGTAAATATCTATGAAACTAAATGGGTCTACAGATATGAAATTCCAGGCATTTGTAGCAGGCAATGGAAAATATTTCCAAGATAAAGGTCCTTCTGGTATCCTATATTTTAAATCAAGCAGGAAGCCACTTATTTAATCAACTGTATCAGTCAGGATCCAATCAAGAAACCAAACCAAAACAAAACAAAAAACAGTAAATTACACACAGTAATTTAATATGAGGAAATTTAATGCAAGCATTAAAAACTTAAAAAATAATGGCACAACAAAGGATTTCTCTAGTAACAAACAAGAAACTCTAAAAAACACAGGAAGAGAATATCCAAGGAAGGAGCACACACATTCCCCACCAACACCATCAGAGCTTGAGATATGGATTGTAAAATTCACTAAGTTGACACATTCTGAGGACTAGAAATGCCAGGAAAAGTCCCCTATAGGGAAAGATTGTACCTCAGAACTTGGGGCAAAGGTGTCCAAAGGATTGACAAGAGAATCTGATCACTGCTAGACACTGAAAGGCACAGCTTTCAGGAAGACTGAGATCCTTAAGAAACCACCCGTGGTGTAGGAGCTCATAATATTGATCAACATGCAGCTCTGAAGCCTAGTGATAGAAAAGTAGGGGGCACGTGAGGAGCCTGCCGAGAGAAGCATATCAGAGCCCTCTTCTGCCCCAATATCCCTCCACTGATAGGCCCTCTCCCAGTAGCTAACAAAAGAAGAATACAGGGTCCATCCTCATTATCACAGAGTAAATAATGAAGGTGAATCAATAACTGACAGACAATAAATTGATAAGTGACACAGTTCACAATTTGGCTACTCAGCCTCCATATTCACATTTCTACACATATTTGTGCTTCTTTGCAATAACAAAACATTTCTATATTTTCTAACAAGATAAATCTATTCTTTTTACAAGTAAAGAAGCCCTCACTTGCTTCCTAAAATGAGGAGAAGCAGTTTCAATAGTCATTATATCCATTACAGTCTTTAATAAATACTTCCCAAATTCTATCACAGTTCCAGGAAATACTCTGTTGCCTAAGACTAAATTTTAAAGTTAGCTCCCAACAACTTGTATATAAAATAAAAATTAAAAGGAGGCAAGAGAAGAACATTATTAACATATACCAATAAACACATATATATAAAACAAAGAAAAATATTTATACAAAGCTAATATATTCCTCGTTCCTGTCATTGCTCACAAGAATATAATTCATATATATTAGTTCTTTCTTCCACTACTAATTTTATATTTCCCCTTCCCTCAGCCAGAATTTCAGTTGGTCAAGGTTCTTTACCTTGTGGAGTGATATAAATCCTTTTTCCTGAAAGGTCTGATTTCCTAATCACGCTGCCATTGGAGGAAGAGAAGTGGTTACTGCAATTTTTCATTAATCTTTACTTTGGGGCACAGAAGTATTAAGAAATACCTTGAAAGATCCTTAGAATATCCTCTGGATTTCATAGTTAGTCTTGTTTATCCCCTTGTGTAATGAAAGCACAATTTCTTTTTGGTAACTGGGGTAAATCATTCCATCAATTAGAATATCCCTTTTTTCTACCTATTGGCTCTGTGCCATAAAAAGCCCAAATTGGCCAGATAGCAGTCTCATTTTCTAATTCAATAGAAAAAACATTGGGTCCCATAGTTGAAGCAAACCCAATTTAAAGACTAAGATTTCCAAGCTGACGGAGTTCAAGATTGTTGGGTCAGGAGGCAAATATTCTGCAGAGGGATTACTGGTTATATAGTGAGGAAAAAACCCTCTCATTTTCATCCTTTGATTCCCAGGTCCATGTCTTCTGGCTATGGCAGATACAGCATCATATAAAGGTCTCTGCCTCCAAATATATATTCATTCTGTATGTCAGAACCTCATCCTCCCAGGCACTGTTGGCACTGGAACTGAGTCTTCAGTAAGCCCTTCCATGTATTTATTAATCCTGCAATCTCTGCTTGATGAAGTATGTGGAAAGACTAGTTAATTCCATGGGCATATTGCTATACTTCATTTGCTGTGGTATCAGCTGTTTGATTGGAAGAAATGCTATAGAATGGCATGATAGTGGCTAAGGCATTCTCTGGCTCCACAAATGGTGGTGCTTTCAAAAACACCAGGAGAGGAAAAATCCATATCCAGAGTATGAGTCTCTTATAGTGAGAACAATCTTTACTTCCTCCATGATGATCTCCCAATATACTCAATATGACTGGCTAATGCACTTGAAAAATGTACCATACTGGGGACCAAGTGTTTATTTCTACTCTTGATACATCACGTACTAAGCAGTACATTAGTCAGGCCATCACTGGTAAGAAAAACTCCATGCTGTTAAGTCATGTGTAGTCTATCCCCATCACCATGATAAATTTATTGATGAGTTAGTTGATCAAGCATTAGAGAATGTAGTGGAAAAGGTTGTTCACAGAATGTATCATTCTGTCCACCTGATTATTAAGATTCTTCTCCATGGTCGATAAACTTTGACCAGCATTCATGTGGATTTCACAAATATCTATATATTGTGTTCCCATTCTGAGAGGTTCATCCTTCTCTTCCACAAACTTCCTTATTGCCAATTATCAAATCCTGTTTCTTTCAAGTCCCTTGACCATCCAGCCAAACCATTAGTAATTATTCATAAATCAGTGAAAATCATTACCTCTAGCTATCCCCCATTATAGGCATAGTGGGCAACCATATGTATTGCTTGAGGGCTTTTACAGTGGGAGGAATTTCTTTCACTAATGGTATTCAGAGAGCATCCCTAAGAGGGGTCATAGTACTCTAGCTGCCCACTTTTGAGCAGTACCAGCATATGAAATGACTCATATTTTCAGGACTTGTCTTAGTTCAATCTCTTGTAGATCATTTTCACTTAATGATATGTTACTGCTGAACATGCTCAAATTTATGGCCAAGTACATCAGAAAACACCCAGCTCATGATGACACGTGGTCACCTGATGTCCCATGGTTAGGAATTCAATCTCTATGAAGAGTCAGTAGCAACCCAGTAGTCTTTCTCAAAACAGCTGCAGGAGACAATACAAATTTCCTCTAAAATCATAGAGATTGTATCTATGATTCTTCTAGTAGTGCTTTTCAGAGATTCCATACAGCATCTCCATTTACCATAAACACGATAAATATCAATAGATCTGCTGGACCATAAGGAAGGTCCAAGTGTAATGTGGCCTTTACTATTGCCTGGACTTGCTGTAGAGAAACTCTGTTTTTTATTAGACTTGAGCTTTAAGTTAAAGGACTCGGCCTTGTTACTTATTTTATTTTATTTTATTTTATTATTTTATTTTCATGAATACTCAAGGATACTCAGAAGGATTCATCTTAAACCACAATTCTTACAGAGATTATTACTGCAATAATGCTCATAAATGGCACATTGTCCCAAAACAAAAACATTTTAGCATCTCTATTTTCTCCCAATAGGTAAATCTCTGCAGTTAAACCTCAAAGCATTTTTTTCAAAGTCAATCCTTGATTTAACCGAGCTTTGTTTTTGATAAGGTTTAAATCAATTTAGAGTGATCAGGGTGCCCTTGGCACTTTCATGTGGATTAAATATCAGTTAGGCCCATTAGTTATGATTTTATAACAGCCCCTATCCCACTTTTAGATCATAGGTTTGCTAGAACGTGGATCCCAATGGCTATTGTAGTATTTGTACTTCAAAAGCACCAGAGACCTGGAAGCCCAGGTGTGTTTTCAAAACATCAGGAAAGTATTTGTTCTCAAATTCAGAATAGAAAAGAGAAAATTATTTATTAAAATACCTCCAGTGCCCTTGCTTCTGTTCTTGGGAAACATTTTATAACTCAGTAAACGTGTAGATTTTTCTCTCTCTTCCTAACCATTTAATAAGGCAGGGTGATTGGCTTTACTCTGGACTAACATAATCCACAAAGAGAATATTTCTTTTCCTTCCTTTACTCTTTAGATGAAAACAAAAATACTTCTATTTGACAGAGATAAATTGGGGCAGAGGATGAAGGTGAGACGTTGTTACCAGTTTGAGGACAGATATATCCATTTTCACTCATCATCTCACTGAAGCAAAGACCTACAGGAAGAAAATGATTATAACTTTATCTGGGCCACTGAGGAAATAGAATCATTAATAACTAGGCAGTGTAGCAAGAGGCTCAGCTCTAAACCTGACTCCTGGGAAGCACTACAGGAAGAGGAAAACTATTGGAATTAAGAGAAACATCTTCTCTTCATCTGTTTTTATGGTATTTTAAAATATCTTACAACAACGACAAAAAAAGCTCGTAAGTTTTATCCCCTCTAAAATAACATGCTCCTATGCTGACACAAGTATTCATAAAATGTTTCTCTTTACCCCAGTAACATTTCCTTTTAGAGTGTAGATTAAAAAAAGAAGAAGAAAGAAAGAAAAAGAAAAGGAAAAACTTCAAAAATGTTTGAACTCTCTTACCTTTCTACATCCAAAGCAAGAGACTGTGAGTAATCTATGCTATCACTAACCTTGAGCCAAAAGAAACTTCAAAAACAAACCTACCCAGTGACATCTCAACAGCTTCTAGTTGGAATAGCTATGTAATTCAAAATCACTCCAGGAAGGTATAGCTTAATAATGACAAAAGCTAGTCAGCCATGAAAATTTAAATGATCATCTTTTATGATTGTTATTTAGCAAGCAATTATAAAACTTATTACTTAATAAGGTTTACATTTAAATTCACTTTTTTCTCCAAAAAGGGGGAAAGTTATTGTATCCAAGCATTATTTATTAAATGTTGCAAATGAGCTGAGTTGAATACAATCATTGTTAGAAAAAAAAATAAAAAAGTTAAACAATTGAAGATGATACAAACAAATGGAAAGATATTCCATGTTCATGGATTGGAAGAACGTATATTGTTAAAATGTCCATACTACCCAAAGCAATCTACATGTTTAATGATATCCCTATTCAAAATACCAACAACATTTTTCACAGAATTAGAACAAATAATCTTAAAATTTTTATGGAACCACGAAAGACCCTGCATGCCAGAACAATCTTGAAACAAATAAAGTTGGAGGCATCACAATTCCAGGTTTCAAGTTATATTTTAAAAGCTGTATGGATCAGAACAGTATGGCCCTGGCACAAAAATAGACACATAGATCAATGGAACAGGAAAGAAAGCCCAGAAACAAGCCCATGATTATATGGTCAATTAATCTTTGACAAAAGAGGCAAGACTATCCATTGAGAAAAAGACAGTCTCTTCAACAAATGGCATTGGGAAAACTGGACAGCTAAATGCAGAAGAATGAAACTGCACTGCACCACTTTCTTACACCATATACAAAAATAAACTCAAAATGGATTGAAGACATAAATGTGAGACCTAAAGTCATAAAAATCCTAGAAGAAAGTATCTAGGCAGTAATTTCTCTTACACTGGCCATAGCAACAGTTTTCTAGATATGTCTCCTGAGGCAAGGGAAATAAAAGCAATAATAAACTATTGGGATTACATCAAAATAAAAAACTTCCACACAGCGAAAGAAACAGTCAAAACTAAAAGACAACCTACTAAATGGGAGAAGATATTTGCGAATGACATATCCAAGAAAAGGTTAGTATCTAAAATATAATGGATACACATATATGGATATACACATATATGAATATACAGCTCAACACCCAAAAAAGCCTAAATAATCCAATTAAAATGGGAAAAATATATATCTAATATATATTAAATAGTCTATTAAATATATAATGAAATATTATTCAGTCATAAAAAATGAAATCTTGTCATTTGCAACAACATGGGTGGATCTAGGAAGTATTATGCGAAGTGAAGTAAGTCAGTCAGAGAATGACAAATACCACATGATTTCACTCACACGTGGAATTTAAGAAACAAAACAAAGAAAGAGAAAAAAAAGAGAGAGACAAACCAAAAAACAGACTCTTAACTATAGAGAACAAACTGATAGTTAGCAGAGAGAGGTGGGTGGGGAGATGGATGACATGGGTAATGGGGATTAAAGAGTACACTTATCAGGATGAGCCTTGAGTAATATATACAATTGTTGAATCACTGTATTATACACCTGAAACTACTATAACACTGTATGCTAACTATACTGGAATCAAAATAAAGAACTTAAAAAAAAAGTAGGAGCAACCAAATGTCCATCAACAGAATGTCTGTCATTCAGCAATAAAAAGGAGTGAAGTATGATATAAGTTCTAATATGGATGAGTCCTGATAATTTACACCAAGTGAAAGATACCAAAAGACCACATATTATATGGTTTTATTTCATTTATATGAAATGTCCACAACAGACTAATCCATAGAAACAGAAAATAGGTTAGTATTTGCCTAGGGTTAGTGGTGAGTTGAGAGGAAATGAAAAATGATTATTGACAAGTACAGGGTTTCTTTTTCTGGGAATTAAAGTGTTCTAAAATTGATTGTGGTGATGGTCATACAATTGTGTGACTATAATAAAATGTATTGCATTATATACTTTAAATAGGTGAATTGTATAATATATGAATTATATCTCAATAAAGCTGTTATTAAAGGGAGGGGGGCAGGGAGAGAGAGAGAGAGAGACTTATCAACCAACTGCAATGTATAGATCTTCTTTAGATTCTATTTGAACAAAGTATAAGTGAAGGAAATTTGAGTCTACTATTTAATAAAGTATTATATATTATATAAAGTATTAAATAAAATATTAAAGAAAGACAATAAATTTTTGGAGTGGAAAAAAAAAACCTACAAAAGCTATCAGTTTGCCCTATAATTAATTGGAACTCCATGAGATGGCTGCCAGACTCCTAACAGCTGAATCCCACTCCTCTCTGTAGCCATTTCCCATTACTGTATACTCCTAAACCTTCCTGATCAGCCTCATCCTTAAACCTTATTTCAGCCACAGTGATATTTTTAGAAATTTTTTGCAAGTTTCATGCTATTTTAATTCCTCAAATCAATAGATATACCAAATAGGCCAACAAGTGATTATATCCAAGAAGACTAAGGACCCTAGGTCACATTAGTAGACAGGGACAGAACTGAAACTAGCACCAGGGTATTTAATCCCAGTACAACTCCATTTCCATTGTCTGCTTACTTAAACTAAATACCTCATAATCCAGAGAAGTATTGGCTTGATTTTCCTACCATGAATTTTCTCAAAAATGTCATCACTTTGGAGATTTATTTGAAATCATTTTCTTAACAGGTATCAGTAGTCTGATGTTGTAAGATGAATATGTAAAAAACAAGAGTTAGACAGAATTGGTGAAAAAAACTTTATACAACTTCCCATGGAAAAATGAATATAACCAAAGGTCAAATAAAGTCTCAGTTTGTTCACATAGGCTCTAATCTAATTTAGAAGCAGAATCTCATATCTGAGGAAATGAGACAAAGCAGAAAGCCTAAGATATACGTTTGTTTTGTTTGTAAGGGGGTTTTGAGGAAAAGGAAATATTGTGGTAGGATTGGATTTACCTTAATTTGATTTTGTCAAGATAATAAAAAATAGAAAGAACAAATCACCTTTACAAATCAGAGTTTAAATTATAAGCTGAGTGTGGACATGTTTGCCCTTAATAATTTGTGTTAATCTCCACAGTAGCCCATCCTATTTCTGAATATCATATAGAAGTCCTTAGCATCCATTTACCTAGTTCTCAATACCAGCCACATAGACCTCTTATCTAGCTGTCATGTTGTATTCCCTCACTCCAGAAGACTGACAATTTCAAAAATCATCCTTAGTAGTATATCTATTAAAATGTCCTTTGTTCTCTTTCTTTTTAATGCTTCTTTTTCTCTCCTTTCTTATTATACATATAAAAGTCATTTCCAGGGATGATGTCTGAAAATGATAGAGTAGGGAATTTTAAAATTATTTCCCTCTACCAAAGCAATGAATAAGCTGGCAAAAACTGTCAAACTCAAATATTTTGGGATCATGGAACTTAATAAAAAAACTTAAAAGAACCAAGAAAATGCTTAATGAAGAAAGAAGCCACCGAAATTATGTGAGAAAGCATTCAAACTTACCTACCTACCATCCTTCACTCCCTAGCTGGTTGGTGGGAATGAAGTGGCAGCTTACACTTCTCAGACAGCTTGTTAATGCCAGAGGGAACAATATAGAACTTGCTCTCAAAGAATTATTGTTGTATATTTTGACTGTGTGATGGCTCCCTGAGGGCTCAGTTTGGGAATATGCCATTGTCTTACCCACCTCACAGCTTGCTCAGGGATAAAGGGTACTCCTGGGAGGGGTTTATTGAAAACATGAAAAAGCAAATATACTAACTCCAGAGATCCACAGAGCAAGGGATAAAAAGCAGAGCAAGGAGTAAATAAACCAAAAATAATGGGAAAGAAAAGGTTGGGGAAAAGGATGAAGAATAAGGGAATAGGATCTTCAAAAAATTATTGCCTACACTGGAGAATCTAGAAAGTCATACACATGTCTAAGACAGACACATGCTCAGAAGAGACCTGAGAAGACTCTAGGTTTTTACTTCTGACAGACCTTAATGCATTACATAAGCAGGAAGTGAAAGCTAAGGCAGAGATGTAAACAGCCTGCATAAGCACAGAGGAATGCCCAGTGCAGAGCTAATCCACAGAGACCACAAGAGTTACTTTGGTAGTTGTTGTTGTAGTTGCTGTTGTTGTTTTGACTGCAGGCGTTTAAAGAAACAGAAATGCTCTGTATAACTAGCTAACTACTAAGCTAATAGAAAAGAAAACTGAGTGCCTACCCATGATAAAGAATGCAGTCTTAACAAACAGTTTAGAAAAGCCACTATGTATACAAATTGCTATCTATAACAAGTAGTAAGGGCAGGCTCGTGGGAATGGGGGAAATTGAGTCCTAAAGTTACCACACTAAAATATTCAAAATCACCAGTTCTCAAAAAGGAAAAAAAAAAAGGCAATGAAAGAAGAAAGTATGGCCCCTGCATGCACACACATACAAATTACTTAACAGAAACTTTTGAAGGGAGCCCAGACACTGGATATACTAGACAAAGACTGTAAATCAACTTCTTAAATATGTTCAGAGAAGTGGAGAAACTCATGAACAAACTATAAAGGAAATAAGGAGAATAATGTCTCACCAAATAGAAAATACCAATAAAGAGATAGAAAGTATAAAAAGGAACCAAATAGAAATTCTGAAGCTAGAAAGTATAATAACTGATATAAAAAAATTGCTAGAGAAGTTCAATATCAGATTGGAGCAGGCAGAAGAAAGAATCAATGAACTAAAAACCGATCAATTTAAATTTTCCAGTTGGAAGAGTGGACAGAAAATCGAATAATAAAAATGATCAGATCCTGAGAAAAACCAACATATACGTAATGGGAGACCAGAAATAAAGGAGAGACAGAAACTGGAAACTATGAAGAAGTAAAGATCTCTGGTAAAGGTAAATACTTAAGTAAATATCAAAACCACATTATTATATTTTGGTTGGTAACTCAACTTTTTACTTCCTGCATTATTTTAAAGAATATGCCAAAAAATAATTATAAATCTAGGAGCACCTGCGTGTCTCAGTTCATTAAGTCACCAACTCTTGATTTCCACTCAAGTCATGATCTCAGGGTTCTGAGGTCAAGCCCTGTGTGGGGCTCCAGCAAAACAACAGAAGTGCTTCCTTAACAGTCATACTTTAAATGTAAATGGATTAAATAAACTAACCTGTTAAAGTGTATAGATTGGCAGAATGCATTAAGAAAAAAAAAAACATAATCCAGCCATATGCTGCCTCTAAGAGACTCAATTGAGATATAAATAGAAAAATAGGGAAAAGATGTAAAAAGATATTCCATGCAAATAGTAACCAAAAGGGAACTGAGCGGGCTACACTAAAATCAGACAAAATAGATGTTATGTCAAAAACTGTTACAAGGGACAAAGATATTGGTAATTAAAGTCAGTCCAAAAAAAAGAAAAGAAAAAATAAAGTCAGTCCACCAAAATGCCCTAGCAATTATAAGCATAAATATATTGATAAAGAAGATATAACTATTATACATTCACCTAACAACAGAGCCCCAACATATATGAAGATAAAATTGACAAATCAAAGAGAGAAATAAGTAATTCTATAATAATAGTTGGATACTTTAATACACCATTATCAGTAATGAATTGTATAATGTTACGGAGTATTAATAAGGAAATAGAGGACTTGAACAATAAGAGTAACCATTTACACCTCACAGATATATATATATATATATATAAAAGAATACACATTCTTCTTAAGTGCACGTGGAACTTTCCCCAGGATAGACCATGTGTTTATCCACAAAACAATCTTAATAAATTTTAATATGTGAAATCATACAAATTCCATTCTCCAACTAAAATGGAATGAAGCCAAACAATAACAAAAGGAAAACCAGAAAATTCACAAATGTATGGAAATTAAACAACATACTTCTAAACACTAAATGGGTCAAAGAAGAAGTCACAAGGGAAATAGAAAATACATAGAGATAAGTGAAAATGGGAACACAACAAACCAAAGCTCCTGGGATACAGCAAAGGCAGTGCTCAAAAGAAAATTTATAGCTACAGTGCCTACCTTAAAACTTTTTTTCCAATCAATAACCTAACTTTTCAACTTAAGGAAAACAGTTCTGCAGTTCCTCAATACATTGAGCATATATTACCATATTACTCAGCAATTCTACTCCTAGATATATATCCCAAAGAAGTGAAAATGGGTACTCAAACAAAAATTTATACATAAAGGCTTATAGCAGCACTATTCATAATAGTCAAAAAACTGGAAATAGCCTAAATGTCCATCAACAACTGAATGGATAAACAAAATGCAGCATATCCATTCAATACAATATTATTCCACCATAAAAATGAATGAACCACTGATACATGCTATAATATGAATAAATATTGGAAAGAGTGCCAAGTGAAAGAAGTCAGATACAAAAGGCTGCATATTGTATGATTCTATTCATATGAAGTATCTAGAATGGAGAAATCTATAGAGAAAAAAAAGATGTTTATGGTTTCCAGGGTCTGGGGTGGGGGGTGTATCAGGAGAAATTACTTAACAGATACAGGGTTTCCTTCCAGAACTACACAGTGGCAATGGTTGCATTACATTGTTAATGTAGTAAATACCACTGAACTGTATACTCTAAAATAGTTAAAACAGTAAATTTTATGTTATGTGAACTTCACCACAATAAAAAAATGTGTATTTCCTCACAAACAGAACATTTTAGGTTTTGTAATTTAATTTTTACAGATATATTTCAACTTGCTTTATCTCCTGCTAATTCCATGACCCTCCTCTACTTTCAATCATTTTCTCACTGGCATCATTTACTTTATCTATGATAACTCTCTTAAATCAAAGTTCTTTATTTTTTGGAGGCATATTATGACAGGAGAGAAATGTTTGGTTGTTACATATCCAGGAACAATTAAATCATGGTCAAAGTCATTTTCTTTAGTTGTATTGCACTGATTCCTATCTTTAAATTCTGTTATCAAGCCCCAATTTGAGTTTACCTCCTCCAAAAGAAAGATATTTCTTCTTAATAGAATATTTATTTTAATTGAATTCTGTCTACAAATGGGAAATAAATGAGTTGCCTATTTATATGGACATCTTTGAATGATGACAGCTAATTCCAAGGAATCACTATTTTATGTATTTTGTGAGTATGGACTGATACAGTATTATTTGGGTCCATCTTATTAACCTTTACAAATGGTAGAAAGAGGACACATGAAAGACTCATGATTGGATTAACCCAACTTGGACGGTATTGAAGAATCTTCACCAATTTCAGTTTCTGTGCACATGGCCATCCCCCAACTCCTATCTCCTAGCCCAGCACATACTAGTTAAAACAAAACCACATACTGTCACTAGAAAGAAAAAGCCAGAGAAAACTTATAAAGTGTACTTGCTATTTGAGGTAGAAATCTCATATTTTGTCTACCTAGAACTCATCCCCACTTCTGAGATGCCATCCTTCACATAACTACCTCTCACCTCTTATCAGTCCTTGAGACTCAGAAAGTGTCATTCTGATTCCCGCCACAGGAGTGGGTATATGGCAGAAGGCTGCCAAAGATCTCTGCACAAGGATGTGGCTCCAAATGGAAGTACCTAACATGAGATGGAACAAAAGTGTTTGAACTAAGTACTGAAAGAAGTTATTATTTTACCAGGTAAAAATCTCAATCCAGGTAAAGAGGGGGGGGATAAGCATAACCAAAAACTTCAAAGCAGAAGAGTATATGCTAGCAGTAGTTCCCAGAGAGGCAAGAAGTAGTTCCCAGAGAGGATAAAGTCAGCAATGCAAGATAGGACTAGAATTTTGAGGCTTTGGGGAAACTGGTGGAGAAATAAATCCCAAAGTTGTTATGAAGAAACAGCTCTAGAAATGTGGAAACCAAAGTTTGAAACTGACTCTAATATTTCATGTGTTTTGTACTTAAGCTGCAATGACTTTGGGGCGTGTGTTCCTAGTCACCAGGGATATGAAAGTTTGGAGAGTCAAAGCAAAAGTCATTTTCTGCCTTAGGGATGTTTAGGTCTACGCTCAGCTCGGTTAATTTAAGTGCTTAACTTTTACTGGTTCACTTAGTAGAAGTTGCTGTTTAAAAAAATAAAAAAAAAAACACTGAATCTCAATTATTATATGACCTTTTGGGGATTTAAAAGACAGTCTTGTCACTGGGTTCAAAAGCATCTCTTGCCCTTTTAGGAAACTTTTCTTCATAGAAGGAAAGGCTTCCCTCTCTTTATTCACAGTTGTGTGTTCTCTAATAAGTACGCCTTTTCCTTTAGGGCTGACCTGCTTTCACTTCAGTGCATGTTGTTTTCAAAGAACCATTTGATGTACAAGAAACCTTTTGCTTAAAAATAAAAAAGGAAGCCGGAAGAGTGAAATAGAAAGAAAGGGAGAAGGGAAAGGGGGGGAAAAAGGCATTTTGTTGTGTTTGTTTTTGTATTTGGGGATGGGTGGAGAGATAAATATGATATAGAATTTTCCACTAAAAATGTTCCAACTTCCAATTAAGTTGTAAACCTTAGGTATATATTATTTCATTCTTCCCTAATTCTGTGCCTCACTTTGACCAAACCAGAAGGACATAAACAGACAAATTCCAGAGAAGCAACTTTTTCTTCTGAATGAAATAAGAGAGGAAGAGAAATTATCTCTTCATTATCTACCTATGAAATTCAAACCCTTTTATATGACATTTGGAAATCTTTAGGTATGTTTGTGCCCCACCCAAATATGTTTCCTTTATCATGCCCTCTGAATCTCAGCAACTTTAGTTTCTGCGATCTCCATTCCAGTAGAGTTGATATTCATATTGTATATAAATGACTTGCTTTGGTCCTATAATGGCTCTTGTATAAACCAGTCTCGATTTCAAAAATATTCTTTCATTTCTTTCTGTCCATCCATCCACCAAATTCATTTATTCAAGACCTATCTTGTTCAGGAGAACTTCCTTATTTTACTGTGTCTCTATGAACTAACTTTATTTTCCTCCCTAACAGAATTTATGAACTCCAAGTTTCATATTATACATACTATAAGTCATATTAAGTATTTTTAATTTATATTACATATTTATTTGTTCAATTAGATAATAAGTTCTTCAAGAGAGGAAACAATGTCATACCACCTCCAATCTCCCTTTTCCTAGCCCCTATAAGTTTGTAACTTATTATTAATGTCCTGCCATATTATTATGGCAGAAACTGGTTAATATATTTTTGAAAATGCTTACAGTCAGCCAGACATAATTCACAGACACAAATGAACACAGACCACTGAGCCTATAACAAGTCTTTATCTCCAATGTGCTTTCAAATTCTTAATAAAGTATATGAATTTCATAACTTGTTCCTTTGAAAAATTATAATCCAAACTCACTTATATAGACATTTGTACCCCATGTTAAGGATGGCAAATAAATCATTCTCCCACCATTTCTGCCTGTAGTTGATCAATTATTTTATGTGGTGAATTCCCTATATCAGCAAGGATTGTATTTGGCTGCATATAAAAGAAACTAACAAGAAACATTAAAGCAAAGAAATGCTTATTTTCGGCTGCCTGGGTGGCTCAGTGGGTTAAAGCCTCTGCTTTCGGCTCAGGTCATGATCTCAGGGTCCTGGGATCGAGGCCCGCATCGGGNTGGGCGCCTGGGTGGCTCAGTGGGTTAAAGCCTCTGCTTTCGGCTCAGGTCATGATCTCAGGGTCCTGGGATCGAGGCCCGCATCGGGCTCTCTGCTCAGCAGGGAGCCTGCTTCCCCCTCTCTCTCTCTGCCTGCCTCTCTGCCTCCTTGTGATCTCTCTCCCTCTGTGAAATAAACAAATAAAATCTTTAAAAAAAAAAAAAAGAAAGAAAGAAATGCTTATTTTCCTCAGACAACAGAAAACCTGGAAATAAGTGGTCCAGAAATAGTCCAGATACCCAAAGAAGTGATGGAGACCTAAGCTCCTTCCATACATCTGCTAGGCTCTCTTTGCCTTTAATTCCGGTGACACAATATGGTTGCTACAGTTGAGGCACTACATGCCAGTTTGAGGGCAGAAAGTGGGGAAAGGACAAAGAGCAAAGTCATGGGCTAGCTAAATCTAAACCTTTTAGCAAAAAACTGATAACGTCCCTAGAAGATCCATCCTACAGATGTTCCCTTCCACCCTGCTGGCCAGAACTTTATCATGTTGCCAACTCTAGTTGCTATAAATCCTAAGATTTTGTTTATTTTATTTTTGTCTAATCATATTACCCTAAACAAGGTCAGTTTTCTGCTAATGAAAAAAAAATATCTACACTGAGTTAGTTACCAACAGTCTATTTCACAGCACTGAACTGTTAGAGCATAGGACAGTACCTGTTGCAGAGTACACACTCAATAATAAAATGAATAAGTCAATGTGTGAATTATTGAACACCTATATTGATTATGTTATATTTAACAATGGGCTTTTAAATACCTTCATCTATGTTATCTCACAGATCAATCAAAAGATCTCAAACAATAAGTACTTAAAAAGTTGTTTAAGATTTTCAGCTCACATAATACATGTGAGCTACATGTAACTAGACATTTAACAAAAGTTTTCTAAATGATAATGGTGAAAATCCCAAAGGAAATTGTTTTCTTTCTCTTCAAACTTAACTCAATAGCTATAGATCATATCTACTGGGAAAAGCACACTTCCTCATTCCGTCCTGTGTCATGGATTCATCTCCAGCTAAAAGGACATGCTTAATTCTTCACAGAAGTATTTCAATCTATGCAATGATTACTGGCATCTCAGGAAAGGACTCTCACTATTTAAATGTGAAAGAATTATATGCTGTTGCTTTGAGTAGGCAGTCACACATCTATTTGTTGATGTGACATGACATAATTCTTTAGTCTTGAACACTTACATTAATTAAGGTAATCTCTTTGAAACTAGAAATTTTTCCCACTGAGGGAAACTATATATCTACAACTGAGGACAGACTGATTTAATTCAGATTATCTTTTTTAAATTCTTAAAAAAAGGAAAGAAAAAATAAATTTAAAGAGTAACATTTTTTGTTTTTGTTTTTAAGTAAAGAGAACACACACAACACACACTTTCACAACAAAGGAACGTAGAGTCAGAAATAAAGCATTAGAAAAATCATGGAATAACTCCAGAAAGGTAGGCCAAAACCACTTGCTTTTGTACAACAGTAAAAATAGGCAATGCATATAAGATTTACAGTGTAAGATAAAGTATAAAATAAAATATAAAAGATAAGATGAAGTTGCTTCCTGTTTCCTTCCCCACTGGAGCTTTCTAGCAAGGCTTCTAAGACACCACTGCTGCCAGTGCATCTTTAGTTTATCATTTTCTCATGTCAGTCAAGTAATGACTGTAGAGGTCACTGGGTTTCATGGATATCAAAGAATTCTCTGTCACATTTGAATGCACAATTTCAATGCACAATGCATATATCACTAGGCGCCATTTCAAGTGATTACATATATTATCTCATTTAATCCATATGCTTCTGTAAGGTCTGTACTACTGTTATCATTACTTAATAGTTGAAGAACTAAGGTTTACATTGCTTGCCTATATGCCAAATGACAATCTTGAATGCAAACCCAGATGTCTAGCTCCAGAATCAGGACCTCCTAACCTATTTTCACTGCCTCAACATGCCTCAATGGTTCACTTTGAGGCACCAAATTTGAGAAGAGTCACATCTTCTGATTAATTGTTAATACTTTATGATAAGAAGAACAAGGCTAAGTGAGAGGAAAAGAAAGTCAAAAGTAACAACATCAGGTGTTAGAAGCAGACTGTTCCTAAGGGACAGCCATAAGAGACATCTTGGCCCCTAGGAAGTAGAGACACTTAGAAATTATCTTAATGATTTTTCGAGTATGTACTATCTACATTTCTATCAAATAGTCACCAATTCCATTTATTGCATAATGGTCTCCCTGCTAAAGTATAAATTCATAAATTTGAAAATGCTCTCTCCTTTGAATTCTAAGAAAATGTAATAGATATTAGAAAGTTTAGAATGAATAATCTAGGACAGAACTGAGAGTATGGATACTGGTATTATAAAAAAAAATACCATAAAAGCATTTTAAGCAATCACACCCCCAACTCTGAAGTTCTCAACCAGTTATTCTATCACAGGTAAAAAGCAAGAAAAGTCTCTTTACCGTCCACCAAGTGTTTAGCCTGTACTGTTCTTAGTGTTGACAGATATGTTGGTGCACTGAGTGAGGAATCTACTCAAATTAATTAGATAGACACAGAGGAAAGCCAGACAGAAAAATTCAGACACTCCTTCCTAGCCATTAATGGTCAGGTGTTGGCATGGATTGAACAATGTCCTCTCTGCCAGTGCTGAAGAACTGAAATAGTGGAATTAGTAGATTGATTGGCACAGGCCCCAGATGGAAGTGATGAACATGAACTACTGTTGTTCTTGTGAACTCTGATGAGTCAGAGGTGAACACTGATGCAGAACAATCTGTTGGGCACTTAAGATAGCTCCATCTAGAAGGGTTCACCTTTCTAAACATTCCTGGACACCATTTCTTCTCTTTGACGAATACTCTGGAATAGATTGTGATTTGGGTTCCAAATATGGCAACTTTTTATACTAGTTAAGGTTTTTGGAATACAGTCAAGAGAAATGAATTCCAGGACCAGACGAATCCAAGTTAGTTTGGGAACTGCCCAGGAATCAGGAATTAGAAGTCTCCAGGAGAAATAGTCTGGTCACAAATCCACCAGGGAGAAAACATGGAAGTGCAGTTATCAGGAGTCTTTGTTTTTCTTTTCAATTACATAAATGGTACATTTACTATTTAGTGGAGAATGTGTTAAGAGCCTCTGTTACATATATCAGACTATGTCAGTGTGAAAAGAAATTCCCTCAAGGGTAAATCTGACTGTTTATAGGGAAGAAAAATGGTGGTAAGCTAGTTAGGAAAGCAAACTTGTGCTGGTTTACCTGTGATTTTTCTGTTTTTAACACAAAATATTACATGTCAGGAAACCCAGTCTCAGGCAAACCGGAATGGTTGGTCACCATAAGGCTAATTTATACACACTAGACACATGCACCCACATGTGTACACACACACCAGAATCTTCCTTGTTTTCCCATCTTTTTTCAGTAATCACCATCCCAGTACACAAAATTTCTTTCTAAAATGATATTCTTCTTTTCTTTTCACAATAAATCTTGAAGGATGTTTAAACCAAAGGCCCGAATCACTAGCAGTCTTCCACATCCAAAAAGAAGAAAGGAGAAGCAGAAGAAGAGGAAGAAGAAGAAGAAGAAGGAGGAGGAGGAGGAGGAGGAGGAGGAGGAGGAGAAAGAAGAAGGAGGAGAAAGAAGAAGGTTTCTCTCCTTAAGAACAAGAGAAAGAGCTTTTCTTCAAACATTCCCAGAGGGAGTACTTTTCACAAGCAGGACGAAGTAAAATAAGTTTGCATGCTGAAGCAGGTTGAAAGTCCCTGTCCTGTTATACACAATGGAGGATTCCCAGGAAGATAGAGAGCCATGCACACACACACACACACACACACACACACACACACACACACACACACACACCATGACTGTATCATTAGGTGACTTCCTGTTAAAGAATATGATGTTGGCCATTTTAAACATTATGCTGTCCATCAGAAAACACACCATTGTTCTCCATTGTGCATCCAAATGTCGACAGAGAATTGAGACCAATGAAACCCAGTGACCCCCATATTCATTAGTTAATTGACATGAGAAAATGACAAAGTAAAAATACCCTGGCCACTGTTTTGTTGTCTTAGAGGTCTTGCCAGAAAGCTCCAGCATGGAGGGACACAGGCAGTGATTTTATCTTATTTTCCAAATTAATATTGTAATTTCTTAAAAATTAAAGACATGAAAAGGCTTTTCCATGGTCACATGGCAGGATCAAATGGAGCATAGTTTCTGCTGTCAAATTATGGACAATACTGACTAGTCATGTAGAAGACACCCAGAAAACAGAAGTCCTGGGTCTACTCTTGGCAGAGGTTGATGTCTTCTTGGAAGGTGCCTAACTCTAAGCCAGGGACTTAAAGCCAAAAAGACTACAGGGACCAAGAGGGCAACATAAATACACCAGGTTCAAGGCCAACTGGAGACTCCATGCCATATCAAAAGGAACAGTGGGTACGCAGCCCCTGATCACTGCCATGCTCCAGAGTCAGATCATTGCCATGGTATTTGCAGGGTAGATAAAAATTCACCTTTTATGTGAAATCCTCTGGTTTGTTAATTTTAGCAACTAATTCAGCACTTTAAAATGTATCATGAATGTCAAAACACACCTACAAGCCACACCTTTGCTATTTCTAAGGTTTTATTTCATTAACTTTGATTAAATAGAACTGGAGGAAAAGAGAATATGACAGAGCACCTAGAAGCATGCAGGAGTCTCAGGGGCTCATGGAAAGTGGTGGGGAAGCTAGAAAGAGCAACTCGACAATCAGCACTCTCTTCCAGAGTATCTCAGACAATTCCAATGACTTATATCTAGTGGTTACAAACAAATTTTATTATTAAACAATAGCTATACAATTTAAAACAAATTTAAGTACTAATTGATTTCAACACAATGCTTCATTTTTCTGTTAAAACAAAAAGACTCAAAGCTACACACCTTAGATTATAATCCAGACCTCTTTTCTTTCATTCCAGTCCCATTTCCAATAAACTCCACAAAATTGGGATCATACCCTTTCAATAGCAAAGTATTGTTTGAGGAATAAAGATAACATATATTGAAAATGTTGATACCCTGTCAAGTGCTATGCAAATGTAACTTGCTTTGTAGCATGAAGATTAGGAAGAATGTGGCTTGGTAGCTGGAGCATTCTGATGGAAAACTTATACTAAAGTCTTCAGAGAAAGCTGTGAAATCAGGTGCTAACCTAGCCGAGAGGCAGAGCCTAAAAAGAATCACTTTGTAAGTATCTGAAAATATAGACAATGCCATTTAAAAAAAAAAGAGCACATCGATTTTAAAGTAGAAAATAACAAAAGGTCATTTTAGTAAGGAACAGAATAATTAAAAATCATTGTCATTAAAAGGCAGCCATACAGAAATTAAATTATTTAAACTTAAATAAGAGACAAGGACTCTCATAGGTTCATTTAATTCTCTGTTACACCTCCTTTCATTCCAGTGACAAAACAAGACATTCGAATTTATTGCTGCATATCAGCTTGCAGGAGGGAAACAATGAAGAAAGGGAGAGCTCTCTTAAACAAAACCAGGGTTGTCAAACCACATTGCAGATGAACTATTTTCTTAAAACTCACACTTCTAATTCAACGAAACCATAAGGGCTTTTTTTTCAATTTCATTTTTTCTTACATAGCTTCACACTTTCTAAAACACAGGGGCAGCCCAAGAACAAAACAAATACTCAAATTTTATTCTTTTGGTGAATTTCAGACACAGAGGTAAATCATTTTCTTCACAATTTACAGCTAAATAATTATCATACCTATTTTTGTTTTCAAGCTGGACCATGCATCTGGATTTAATTAGATAAGCAAGAAAACAGCATCTGGAGAGGATCAGGCCAGCCTGGGTTTTTTTGGAGGTTTTTTGTTTTTGTTTTTGTTTTTTTTTTTGAAGTTTTAGAAACATTAAAAGTGAAAATCTCCTTTATGCCAATACCCCACTTCGGAAACAAGACCTCCTAAATGAAGTTATAAAATGTTCCACTCTGGATAATATGACATTAATATTTTCCATGATGGGTATTATAACCCATAAATGCCTCTATTATGACTTTTCACAATTCTATCTAAATGCTCAGAAATTTCTTCCTTAGAAAATCAAGTCTGTAATGACGATGGAGCCAAATGTCTCTGGCCTGTGGACTGAAATCAGTATGCCCCTCCTTCTGTCCAAGCCTAATGCTGCCGCTGCTCCCACCCATCTTCCTTCCCTCGGACTGCTTTCTATCCATCATCTTCTTTTCCTTCCACCACAGCCTTTTCATCCTGATATTTTTTAGACACATCATACAATTATCTTCTTTTTTTCTTTTTTAAAGATTTTATTTATTTATTTGACACAGAGAGAGAGATCACAAGTAGGCAGAGAGGCAAGCAGAGAGAGAGGAGGAAGCAGGCTCCCTGCTGAGCAGGGAGCCCGATGCGGACCTCGATCCCAGGACCCTGAGACAATGACCTGAGCCAAAGGCAGAGGCTTTAACCCACTAAGCCACCCAGGCGCCCTACAATTATTTTCAAATACTGACCATTTATTTAGGAAAACCTTCATCACCTTTTCCCTTGTCCTGTCACCCTCTTTCTCCTCCCTTGCATGGGCAAACTTCGACAAAGTCCAATTAACCCTTGATCTCTTCACTTCCTCACCTCCTGTCCTCAGCTTACTATCAGGTTTCTGCTATCACCAAGCTATAGAACTTCTCCCCTGATGTGGCTACTTACTCATGTGTTTGTCAAAATCAATAGCTCTGGGCACCTGGATGGCTCAGTTGGTTAAGTGTCTGCCTTTGGCTCAGGTCAGGATCCAAGGGTCCTGGGATCGAGTCCCACATCAAGCTCCCTGTGCCTGCTTCTCCCTCTCCCTCTTCCTGCTGCTCCCCTTGCTTGTGCTCTCTCTCTCTCTCTGACAAATAAATAAAATCTTAAAAAAAAATCTAATTTCTGCCATTTTTTCAATCTTGGTGGCATTTAACTCTGCTGGGTTTTTTGGTTTTGGCTTTGACTTTTAGTTTTTTTTTGTTGTTGTTTGCTTTTTGTTTTTGTTTTGTTTTATTTTTTGGTAATCCTGATAAAGATAACACTATCCTAATTTTCCTCACCTTTGTCTTGCTACATTTTCTTCCTCATACCCACACTTAAATGTTGATATTCCCTAATGTTCCATCCTTAGCCTTCTAATCTTGTCACTTTACAAATCTTCCTAGGTCACACCTATATTTTCACTGTTAACTCTGTGAACTTTTCTCTAATTCATATCTTAACTACTATCTAGATCTCTTCACTTGGAGGCATTTAAAGCAATATCCAAATTTCCTTTCCCATTCAAACCTGATCTTCTTTTCCCTTCCCTATTACTATTTTTTTTTTGGAGGGAGGGGATAAGATGGGACAGTATCATCACACAAGAATTAAATATGGGCATTATTATGGATTTTCTATTTTCCTCACATTTATTTGTTTACACATGGATAGCAATTCATTTTCTGCATATCTGTTTTTTCTGGTCCTTCTCTAATTATCTTCATCATACCAATTGTGTAAATTGGAACATGTCACTTCCTACACTAAAACCTTTCAATGGGTCACTTTAATTTAGGGATGAAGTCCATACTCCTTGCCATTACATAAAAGGCTCTTCATAATCAGATACCTGCTTACTTTGCCAGGTAAACACATATCAGTTCCCCACACATACCCTCAGGTCTAACCACATGAAACTATTTGAAGTCTACTGGCTATAGCCTGATCCCCCATGTCCCTAGGCTTAAGTGCTCTTTCTTATTCATTACCTGCTTCTGCTCTTACCCCCTTCTCCATCTGTGTATCTCCTTCAATACTCAATTCAAAGCTCACTGTCTCACAGAAATTTGCTCCAATGCTCACTTACCATCCTCAGTGCTCTCTTGTCACTTTCTAGCATAAGAGCTGCCCATAATCATTCTTTATAACCATAAAAAGTGTTTTCATGAATCAAAATTGGTCTAGCTGCTCCTTGTAGAGTCCAGGTTGTCCACCTCTTTCCTTCAATTTATGACAACCTGGTCTCCTGGCAATAAATTTATCTTTGCTTAGAATCGATGAATACCAAAGGCTAGGTAGCATGATGACATGATTGCCCTAATGTTATTATCATAATCTTGAGCAGGTATTCAACTTCTTTAAGATTTAAGTACAAGCTAATGAGCCCAGCTCCTGGCCAGTGCCCCACAGATGCATGAGATGCCTGTGCCTCTCCTGACAGAGCACTTAGCATATTTTCGCACTGCGTCTCATCATAAGTTTTGCTGATTGCCTTCTCTGTAGCCTGAGCTCCCTGTTGCTCAGAGTGCTTATTACTTAGTACATACTCAGCAAATGTTTGATGAAAAAAATTGGTGAAAAAAAATGACTTTCTTAGTGATTATCTGTGTTTGGTTCTCCTGTATCTATTTCTCCCACGTTATTGAAAAATTTTCCTAAAATTTTTTAGATAATCACCTTTCCCTGATTCTTAGTCATTGTGGTCTCATCCCACATCCCAGACCCCCGAGACAGGCCCTGATTAGATTAAGCCTGTCAAGTATTTTATTTCTCTGATTGCAATGATGGATTCATAGAGCCACACATAACTGAAATAAAGCAAATAAAATGTGAAGAGACATCTATCAGGGAATTTTTGGATAATTCACTTCCATAATGCTACCATTTCTCTCTGACTCTTCTGATGTGAAATACGAAATTTGGAATTCAAAATTCATTGTGTTAATATCCAACGGGTATCATTAGCTACCACGGTCATTCATGGGCAAGGAAAGAGATAAAGAAAAACCAGATCATTTCTGAAATCTATACAGCTATAACACCAAGTCTTGCCTTAAACCAGACCAACTTATGAACTATTCAGTTATGTGAGCCGATGAATTTCTTTTTTTATTGAAGTCACATTGAATTTTTCCTCTTATTTGCAACATAAAGAGACTTAACTGATATAACTTATTTCACTCATTTTACTAGCTCTGTATTTTCTGGTAGAATCATTTTCTCTAGTAAATGTTTCTGCCTTTGGCAAGTCACTAAACTCTGATTCCCACTTTCCCCATTAATTTTCTCAGTGGCCTGTATTTGACACTTTAGCAAAAACTCCATTATGTGGATATTTAGACCACTCTCATATGGTCTTACTCGGGTGCAATTTTTTCTTCTGTTTATGGAATCATATTTTCAAAGCTGAAAATTTTCTTTGAGATTACCTTATTCGGGTGACATCATTTAATATACAGGGAAGCTGAAGCCCAGAAGGTTAAATATTTTTCCGAAGTCACACAAAATGCATAGTTAAAAGAAATCTATGTCCACCCTTATGGTAATTAATTTATTGTTTGATTTGAATAAACTGGTTGTTTCTTTAAAAAAACTAATTTATTTTCTTTACACAAAGATTCTGATGACACATTTTCTATCCACAAGTCTCTTACTTCTTTAAAGAAAGTAAAATAATATTTTACATTCGTGACCACATGGGTATGAACAAACACCATAGAATTTGGAAGGGTTGAGGATCACTTCTAACTCTTCATTCACTCATTCATCAATTTATTTAGCACATATTTGTTGAAGATTACATATTTTCCATGTTTTTCAGTTAGTAAAGAAAGCTGATGGATCAGGTTAAAATTTAACTGGATCTTTAAAAACAGGTTTAATTTTTATTTAAGCCAGTAGCAAGCATTAAAAGGAATTCTTAGGAAATAGAACTTCTGTTAGCAAGGACTCAAGAGAGAAAAAATCAGTCATATTCACAGAAAGGAAAACAATGTTATTTATCTGGAACTTACAGTTGAAAGAAAGCTGACTGAGCCAGGTGATGAAAACCTAGAAATAGGTGAGTGGGTGGCTTGAGCTTTCAGTAGATATTTCCAACTTGCATAGAAAATGAGCATCATTGCTGGATGTCTTTGGCTTTACCTTGACCATGAACAATGAGCACTTAGTGAGTGTGTGCTGTGTGCCACTCAGCCAAGTTCCTTTTCATGTCACATCTCATAAATGTGCATCTTTGTACTATGAAATATACATAAATTCAGCAGAGAAACAAAACCCTGATGGGAAAAGAGAAATATCCAAGCATGTTTGAACCATGATATATTTTAAAAGCTCAAACATTTTGACTCAACCTAGATATGGCAAAAAAAACCTAGGTACCAACTAAATCTTCTTTATCAAGGAGTTACAAGTAGGGAATGAGGCCTCCTACCATTAGAGAGAAAGATCACTTTCCTGTGACCGAAAGTTGACTTGGATTGACAATGTTAGACTGAATGTATCAAATATTTTGCCACAGAGACAGGTTTTGGCCTGTTTAATAGTGGTGTCTATATTTCTTCTGACTGTCATTCGCCCAGAGGGCTGTTAATATTTTTTTAGGGAATATTTAACATTATATCAATGGTACCACCAATTACAGCTGTAATCAATAATGTAAGACTCTGCTTATAATTTCAGAGACTGTTTCATATTTATTGCCTTTGCATGAAGATGGTGCTAAAATGACACCCTGATGCCGGATCTGCAGGGAATACTGGCAAGGAAACATCACGCTGCAGCAGACTTGAGAAAAGCAAAGCACACTGTGCCTAAAGTTCAGTGAAAATTACAAGATGAGATTTCCTTCCATTTAAAGCTGTAAAAATAGGGAGGAACCTATAAATAGAAAAATATCAATTTGCAACGACAGTCACCAGTGCAATCACTTACCAAATTCATTTCTCTGCTGTTTCCAAACTAGTTAAAGGACATGAACTGCAAGAGATGAGAAAGTGTATACAGGAGAACTTGGAAAATGTGACCGACAGATTGCATGGACACGCGCAGAAATTCACACCGACCTTCTTCACGACAACCCACAGACGTGGCTCTCTCCATGCTGCTGAATTAGCTGCAGCGTCCAACTCTCTCCATAATCCCGTCCTCATTTTACAATTCAGCCCTGTTTATAATTTCAACAAAATAATATTAACTTCAGCATTCTGAAAGACAAAATTCTTTTAAAACTCAGAAAGACCTAAAGTCTGCATGAAGATTTTTGAAGGAGTTTGGGTTCTAAATTTGGATCTCAACTACACAGCAAAGATCTTGTCTCCCAGCAAAACAAATGTATCTCAAGACTTAAAGAGAAGTAATGACAATCTTTTCTATTTGCTTGCTACGCAACAGGATTTTCAAGCAGAAGGCTCTATAATTGCTTTGAAAATTAAAAACATACAAACACCAGGCTGCTGAAAGATTATCTAAGTCCAGTAATTTGCTGTTCTACTTAGCAGACAGGCTGCTTAAGGGCACGTCACAAGAACATACAATTTGTTGCATAACGGTAGTGATATTTTCAACCATCATTATTGCTAAAGATAAAAGTCAACCAAATGTGTTATGTCAAACACTAAGGTGGTGATGGTCTGAATTTTAAAAGCATATTTAAATAAGAAATGGTGAAACGATCATGAAGAAATCCAGTTTTGCCCCTTATTTTAATAGTAGCACATCTGAGTTAACAAGCCAAGCTTACCATTTCACAGGTACTAACCTGAGAGTTTATTTCCCATTGACAGTTAATATAAAATGTTTTCATTTCACATTTATAGAACATTCATATTATTATACTATATGCTAAGCTTTCAGAGGGTATGAAAAATAATTTTTAACATAAGAGTCTCAGTAATGCTCCAAGTTCATGCTGATAAAATTTTAGAAACCTTCATGATTTTTCCCATCATCTTTGTTAACGTCAAAATCCTGGGGCTTACAGCCTGATCGAGGTGTGTATTAACACAATAAAATATCTTGGATATGATTGTACTTATCATGATACCATCCATGGGATGCAAGAATTATAATCAAGGTCTCTTCACCAATGGATAGAACAATAATAGCTAATATCAATTAAGACTTTTTCATAAGTCACACATTATACTGAATGAAGGACTTTGTGTTGACTACCTCACTTACACCTCAACACAACCGTATAAGCCAATACTATTAGCATCCTCACTTTATAGGTGAGTTAACGTAGACACGGAAATGTTACATGCCTTGTCAGTAGTCACACAGGTGCTACCTGAAGAAACCTAACCCAGACAAAGTTAACTCAATTACACTACGTCAAAGGTAAAACACACATACTCATTCATCCAACAAGTATTAACTGAATGACTTCTATGTTCTTCACAGGAACTTTGGTGTCACTACACTGGTCACTGGGAGAAAAAAAAATTTTTAAACAAAACAAACAATTTCTGCTCTCACAGAGCATATAATCTATTGGGAGAGAAATTGATAACTAGGTTTGTCAATACAAACTATGCTCTCTTTACTTGTACTTACACTTGGAAGTGTTAGTCAATACTATGTCTGGCTTTCATATTTAAAGATGATGTGGCAAAAGTCAGGCCTTGTAGACTCCCTTTTTAATATGCTCTGTATATTTAGGGAGACTCTGTAATGGAATAACTTTTGTTCTGCATAAACTTTGGCTCTGACCTCAAAAATCTGAAAGAAAGAAAGGGAGCCACTGTGGGGGGTG
>LNAC01000668.1:236479-383502 GCA_002007465.1 Ailurus styani | reverse complement strand
GGGGGGGGAGCGGGAGGGGAATAGGAACTTAGAATCTGGGAATCCTTATGGATGACTCCTGTTTTGCCTCTCCAAAAGCACTGATTCCTATTGAGATCATTTTTGTCTATGTTAATTTTTGTAGCCATAATCTTGTTCTGTCACATGATTTGTGAACCAAAGGTACTATACAGAATTAATGTTCATTTGCTTTATTGAAAGTATGTGAGGAAGGGCTTTGTTTTTTTGTTTGCTATATTCTAAGCATGATTAGTTCAAATCACAGTTCAGAAATAAAAATGGCCTCCCATGTTCACAGCAGAACACTATAGAAGTCAGAGTTTTGAGTATGACCTCTCTCCAACCAGCATGCCAGATCTCTCTGTTTCCGGTTCTTTCTCCCTGTGTGCCCTCCATAACCACTAACACATGTTTCATCTTTCTCCACCCTATCAATCAGCTGAACATATTCCATTCACTTGGGAGAAGGTTCAATAATTGTCAGTTACTTCACCAGGACAATACATTCACATTTTATCATGGATATCCAAGGCATTAAGGCCAAGAACAAGAAACTTTATGAATTCTGGCTAAGGAGAGAATTTGGAAGACAATTTGAAAAAGGGAAATCTGTTAGTAATCCTCAAATCATCTTTTATGGATGTAGGCAGTGGTATGTTGCTGGCAACTTATACCTGCACAGAGGAGCCGATGTTAAATTTTTAGGAATGTTGTAACCCTGCTCTCAAACACGTCCATTATTAAAAAAGTAAATAAAAGTAAATCACATAAACTCATAATTCTCAAATTTTTAGAAAACAAAGCTAATACTCAAAACGTAGACTTCTTAAATATTTTACTACCATTTATACTCTTAAGGTTTTTTACATCTATTGTATCTGCATGGTATAAATACTAGAAATCAGGGTGCTACCATTCATCTCTTCCCAACATTAGCAGTTTGAAATTGACTATGGTAGAAGGGAGTATTTATATCACAAAAATGGAAAATACTAAAAATCAGTGTCTTTTGTTTGCTTCTTCTGAGAGTCTGTTGTTCAACTTTTACCATCACACCACTGAATATGGTTTGTCATCACCTAGATAGGTATTTATTTGGGGGTCTGAAATCAAGTGCTGGAGGAGCCAAAGCCCTTGAAATAAATGTTATGGTGCTACTGGTTTTTAATCACAAGAAATAGAACAATCACTCTCCAGTTAGGTAAATGCAAGTGAGGAATGTTCTGGATAACATGTAGGAAGTTTCACACCAAATTGAATATTGTCTTCAAAATCTCTCCCTGTCAACCTTGCACATTCCCCATATCTGAGTGATTCTTTCCTGTTCCTCTTTTGGTAAATCAGAATGCTCCCATTTCATACATTACTAAGAATTTCATTAAGAAGTCCTCTACTTGTTCTACAGAAGTTTAAGTACCTATTCTATGTGCAGCCTCTGTTTTCATCGTGTATTAACCATGGAACAGGACTTAGCATATTGTCCCATTTTCAAAATCAAATAAATTTCACAAAGCATTAATGCATATTATAGATTCAAGAGAAAAAAATTCTGGGAAGAGCGATAGGAGAATATTACATTGCATGTCATATAGCAAATTAATCATTAAATATTTCTGTCTCCCCAAAATCCTAACTTCATTGCAAACTACAGTCTTCATTGTTTTTGTTTTTAATTGACCCTTTCCCCTGTCCAGTCATCAGGTCTTTCTACCCCAATGCCCTTCTATCCATCCTATATTATGCAGAAATTTCAACTAAAAGTCCATTTCCTATGAGAAGAAAGTGGTTATGTCAGCTGCTAAGGAAATATTTTCTCTATGGTTTACACAATATGACCTAGATCAGAGATCCCCAAAATGTCTTGTAAGGTATAACTAGGGAACAAACTTAGTCAATGGTTAATTCAGTTTGGGAAATAATGGATCCAAAACTTGATTTTAAAGATAATCTTGTTATTTTTTTACTGTATACTTCTCAGTCTTCATTTTGCTAATATATATTGAATCTCTAAGATAGGAATTTTCAACAATTTGACTTTGAAAGCCTGGTTTCTGTTTTTAAAGAACATATTTTGTGATACTTCCCTTGCACCAAATGCACTTTAAGAAATGCAATACTGAAATTTCTAGGCTGAGTAGACAGCAAGGGAGCTCTGTGGACTCAGGTGTTATCTTTGATACTGGAAATAATGGTTTCACTAACGTTTCCCTTAACTGAATTATACCTTTGACCCCTTTCATAAGAGTGAAATTCATGTGGAACAATCTAACTTCCAGGCAGGAGAAAGAGTTATGTGGTCCAAGAAAGGGGAGGGAGATGTGAGGGAGGAAGTAAGCAGGGATGCCTAGCACACTGATGAGAAAACCAAGGAACATGTGGAAAAAAGGGAGACAGAGACAGATTGAGAGAGAGAGATGTTCCGAATTGACTTTATTGTAAAAACCTGTGAGACTTTCAGCATAATACACTGTAAAAAATGAATATAGAAAAATATAACTTTAGACCAGTCTATTTAATAAAACTTTCAGTAAAGAACTACATTATTTGTGGTTTCTGGAATACAGTTTGAATTTCATTTTGCCTACAGTTCTTACAAAGAACAAGGTAGGACTCTTGTTTTCATTTAGACTATTTAAAAAAACTTTTTGAGTGTGTGACAGCAAGCATTGATGAGTATGCTTTTCTTAGTATATCACATTCAATTCCTGAAACAAAAAGTTTTATGAGGTGGATATCATTATTCCAAATTTAGTTGAAGTAGCTGAGAATCGGCTGACGGGGTCACATAGCTAGCTACAGGGAAGCAGGATCAAGATTCTGCCTGGCAACACCAAGTAGGATTCAAAAGCTCTAGCACTAAATAACCTGATAGAAAGAATACATAAGACCAGCAATGTTGTTTTAAATTCTAGGAAATTTTCTAAATCTTACTTTTGAGTATATAGTTGCTGTTGGTTTTTCCTGGTTTACATTTCCCATGTTAACAGAATATCATCAAAAACACTAGTCTGCATTCATTAAAAGCATTAATTTTTAAGAACATAAAAGACAAAAAGAAATATTCTAAATTCAGAAAAGAGGAGATATATATACATATATATCTTTTTGTATAAAAAATCGCGTGTGTGTATTTTTTATTTTATTTATTTATTTATTTATTTATTTATTTATTTATTTATTTAGATTATTTATTTATTTATTTGACAGAGAANAATATTCTAAATTCAGAAAAGAGGAGATATATATACATATATATCTTTTTGTATAAAAAATCACGTGTGTGTATTTTTTATTTTATTTATTTATTTATTTATTTATTTATTTAGATTATTTATTTATTTATTTGACAGAGAAAGACAGTGAGAGAGGGAAGCACAAGCAGGGGGAGTGGGAGAGGGAGAAGCAGGCTTCCTGCTGAGCAGGGAGCCCAATATGGGGCTCGATCCCAGGACTCTGGGATCATGACCTGAGCCGAAGGAAGATGCTTAATGACTGAGCCACCCAGCACAATTTTTTAAAGCCCAAGAAAATATAGTAATGTTTCAAATGAACAGTTAAGGAAATAAACACCAAAATGAAGCTCAGTGGTGGAAGAGATTGGACATGCATTGAGCCTGAATAATGTATAAAAGAAACAAATGGAGAAGAGAAAGGAGAATGTATAAGAAAATTAGGAAGAGAGAAAATAATTTAATTTAGGCATAAACCCATGCTTAACTAAAAAAATTAATTCATAGCCATGAAGCTAATATACCATTATCTTAGAGGGATCCCAAAGAAAGGAAACAATGATAGATCTGCCTGCATGAGGTTATCCGGGTTCAGCTAAAGTGCCAATTCCCGTAGTTGTCTTTTCCTTTTCTCGCGCCTTATGCTATATATTTTCTGGGGTTTTGTCCTCTTTATTTTCTACCTTTCTTCATCTTGCTCTGAGGCAGAAGAGTCTGACCTCAGTAGACAATATAAACCAGGCTCTCATGGCTTCTGGCTTCTGCTGAATTCAGCCAATGGAAGGCCCTGGAAGAGACTGGAAGTTGTGATGAGAGAGAGGTCAAGGTGTTTACCCCCAGTTCCTTCCTTGAAGGCTGTGATTGGGCAACGACTGCATTCTTCTACCTAAACCTGCAGTTACCATAGCTGGCTCAGCTGTCATGGAGTTCTTGCAGGAAAATGAAATCCATCAAGAAAACGTGTGAATTCCTGTTAGATCAATCTCCCCCCACCCCCCCTTCAGACTTTTCACAATTGCCTCTGTCTTATATACCCTTGAGTATAAATAGATCTAAATTTAATAAAAAGTGAGGGAGAGCAAAAAAGCAGAGTAAGAAAAATGGCATAGAAAAGATGGATAATGGAAAGAGATGAAAGTAGAATTGAAAACTAAAAGTGTGCCATTGACTGACAAATGGGGTGGGGGAAACAGAAAAAGAAATATTTCCCGTTTTGTAGCTTAATTCCAACTTTGCCCTCTTGACTTACTGAAAGAAATAATCAAGGCAAGAATGAATTTCAAAAACCTGAGCAAGGTGCCCCATTTGAATGTCAATCTGGATGTCCATTTGTCTTTAATAGAAGACCTATCACTCATCTTGAAATTGGGGTTATCAGACTGATGAGAGCCTGAAGACTTAGCAGGCCAAGTGAAGCTCAGGATGCCCAGGAGGAAAAGGAAAAGCAAAGACTAATACATGTGACAGACAGGTTAAAGAGAGGCAGTATAATTCTATGTCAAAGCCAGCCAATGTCTCCAGTCTCCTTCACCCTCAACTGGCCTGACAATTAGTCCTGTCCCTCTAAGCAAGAACACATGTTTGACCTACAAACAGAATTCAGCTCTTTCACTCTCAGTTTAGCTGCTTTCCCTTTTATCCCCACATCCTCAACTTATAATATTTTATAGACATTTTTAAGGCTCACTACCATTTAAAATTGTCAAAGAGACTTTGTCAAAATAACCGAACTTGAGACACTTAACATTTATCTCTTTTTAAAAATCTGATGTCAAGTATGGACTTGCCATATGCCAATGGAAAGAAGACTTTATTTACTTTTTGTTTCCTGATCATTAACAAACTCTCCTTTTTTTTTTAAATGGATGTCTTCCAAACTCAAAACCTCAAACAATCCCAAGTCATAAAAATAAAAGAGAATTGGGCTAGAGATCGGAGTCTATTGCTGGAGAGAAGTCTGGCAAAAATAAGACAATATTGATCCAACCCCCACAAATAAAAGAGAATGAAAGAGAGCTCTTCAAATAACCCAGAAGGAGTGAAGCCAAAGGGTATCTAAAAAAGCTCTGATATGCAAGGAAAAAAATTATCAATCCAAAATAGTGGTAAAATATTACAGACCTGTTTTAAAAATCATCAGGGCTATTTGTTCCAAGTACTCATTTGTGTCCAATTTTCCATAAATCTGCATAATGTGTTGATAAGCCTCTAAGTCCAAGTATGAAATATCAAATCAAGTGCATTAATTAGTATGGCTGACTAGAGCTGAATCCAAAATCAATATGGTTAGTTCTCAATTACCTGCTTTATTGGAGAGAAACAGCACTGTGGGGGATAATCCCCTAACCATTTCTTTTTGGCACTGGCATGCATTATAAGGCGGGATTTTTGTTGGATGATTTCTTATTTGTTTTTAACAATGTTTTCTTCCTAGTTATTTTTACTTAAGTATAACGAAGTAATTCATCTTCCCAAAGCACTAGTTGGCTGACTGTTAGCAAGCATATTGAAGCAATGCCATGCATACAATTGGGTAGGGAGAACATTTGATCAGAGTTACCACTCCCCATTTCTTGTGCTACATTCACCAGCTCATGAAACTGAATCTTCAAATTCTCCAAAGGACACGTTGCTACTTCCAGGACTTCCAAAGTCATTATGAATGAGACCTAATTCCCAGCCTATCCAATGATTCCTAGCATTTATGAACTGTCAAGGCAAGCATTTTGTAACTCTAGTCATAACGCTTATTTTTTTGTAAATTGGGATGTAATTTAATTCTTCTTTTAGTTCTTCTCTTTTGATCTTCCTTATCCTTGAAGAATCTTGATAGAATATGGTATACATTAAAAATTTTGCTGGGAAATCCAGGTCTATAGATGTCTTTATAATAGGTGAATTGACATCCATGAAAAGTTATCTACTCATATTTTGTCCTGTAAAGAATCAATAACATGATCTAAGATAATAATGGCACTTTCCATGTAGAACATCAACATTTTAATATAGTAACAGGAAATTCCACAGACCAAGCCTTAACCAAAAGGGTGATATGTTATATAACCTCATTATAGAAAAGATGATTGAAGGCAGTATAAAAGGATAAAATAGGTTTCTTATAGTAACTTTAATTTTTATGTTTTTACTTTGTATATAGGGCTCTGTGGTACTCAGAAAACTCTCAAGTAGCCCCACCCTCCTTCATCCAAGTGGTGGTCAGACAAGGGGAAATGGGGAAACTGACCTGGACTGGCACATGGGTCTCTAATCTTCAAGCCTGGAGCACAAATGAGAAAAAAAAGGTGGAAAAGCCAGGTGATAAATATGATGAATTCTCCTAGGGAACTGCTCTTAAAGTTTTCAGAACTGAGGTAATTGGTAATTGGCAAGTCATTTAAATATTATTTATGTATTAAAATGCACACAAATATTAAAGATAAAACTCTAGAGTCATAACATAAATGTAATAATGACTGCTCTGTTTCAAAAACTACAGTGACTTACTGATATCCTAAGGACAAGGGTCAACGTATTCAGCATAGCCTAGAATGCCCTGAATGCCACATATACCTCTTTATCAGCTCCCTAATCTTCCTCATGCCATGCTTATTCTTAATTCTTGATTTCTTAGTGCCTTTGCTCATGCAGTTTCTTTTGCCTGGAATGATTTTCAACTCATTTATATCATTTGGATTTCAAGTCAAGTATCACCTACCCAGATGTTTGAGAAAGTGTTATCATCCAAGGTTAGATTGGATATTCCTATTATCTCTGTCAGAGTCTTCTAAGCTCTTACTTCACAATATTTATCCCAGTTGGTAATAATAGGGATAATAGTACATTTACATACATATGTGTATATGGGTGTTTTTTACAATGTTTTTAATATCTATAACTTCCACTAAACAGAACGCTTCTTGAACACAGTTGTCATATTTGTTTAGATTATCTTTTTAATTCTGTAGACCTGCACTTAGTAAACAAACAAATAATCATTGAATGAATAAATGCATAGATACCGTAGAGCACACCAGTTCCTATTTCCTAGAAAACAAATCAAAGTACATGTCTTATTGCTCAGTGTTCAGAAGGATCACTCTCCCCTGTGAATAATACATAGGTCTTACATCTCATGTCATTGCAATACTGACAGAGACCCACAAGTCCACTGTATTATTGTTCAATGGCTGCCATAATAAGTACACAAGCTCAGTGGCTTAAACAACATAACTACATTGTCTCACAGTTCCAGAGGCTAGAAGTTGGAGACCAAGGTGTCAGGAGGGCCATGCTCCTCTGACGGTTCTAGGAAAGGCCCTGTTCCAGGTCTCTCTCCTGACTTTGGGTAGGTCCTTCTCTTATGGCAGCATTAGCTCCAATATTCACATGGCTGTCTTCTGTGTGCTTGCCTTTTTTTTTTTTATAGAGCATTCTTTTTATAAGGACACCAGTCACATTGAATTAAAGACCCACCTTATTTAAGTATGACATCATCTTAATTAATTACATCCACAACAACCCTTTTCAGTAATAATAAATTCACATTATGAAGTACTGGGGGTTAGGACTCCAACATAGGGATTTTAGTGGGATACAATTCAACCATAACATCCACTGCATGTCATTACAGTCAGAACTTACCATAATGTTGAATATAAGGGAATCAGTCTACTCATTTGTGCTTTTCATTTTTTTTAAGTCTTCACTATCTCTGAGGAAAGCACATATTGCTTTAGAATGAGTCATCCAAAAAAATCAATACATAAAAATCATCCCTGAATGCATTGCTGAAGGATGTAACCCTAGATTCACTTACATCCATTCTTCTTCTATCAGTTCTTTTTTTTTTTAATTTTATATATTTATTTATGTGAGAGAGAAAGAGCTCAAGTAGGAGAGTGACAGGCAGAGAGAGAAGCAGACTCCCCGCTGAGCAAGGAGCCCAATGCAAGACTCCATCCCAGGCCCCTGTGATCATGACCTGAGCCAAAGACAGACACTTAACTCACTGAGCCACCCAGGCATCCCTCTATCAGTTCTTGAAAGGAAAATTTCCACAAATGAACATAACTTAGTAATGGCAGGAAGGTCCCAAACAAGTACAACATATGCTTCTAAACTAATTGGTTTCCTCACAGTCTATATAAGAAAATAAAACAAAGCAAAGGTGCTTGATGTCATTGATATACTATATTGTAAACTGGACTTTTATATGCTAAGTTAAAGTTTTAATTTAATTATATTTTCCAGGGATGCCTGAGTAGTTCTGTCAGTTAAGCTTCTGCCTTCGGTTCAGGTTATGATCCCAGAACCCTGGGATCAAGTCCTGCATTGGGTTCTTTGCTCAGCAGGAAGCCTGTTTCTCCCTCTTCCTCTGCCTGCCACTCCCCCTTCTTGCGCACTCTCTGTCTCTCTTTCTCTGGCAAATAAATAAATAAATAAATAAATTATCTATCTTTAAAAATTTAAAAATTACATTTTCTATAAATACTTTGGATTTTCTCTATACACACAATCATAACTTCAGTGAATGAAGCTTCACTTCTACCTTCTAATTGTTACAATTACATTTATTTTATTACACCAGTTAGGACCTCTATAAGTTGTATAGAAGTAATTGTGGCATTGTTACTTCATTTCCAAACTCGGGGGAAGGATTTCAATATTTTACCCTTAAGAAAAAATGTTTTTGGTAGTTGTCTTATGCAACTCAACAAGTTAATGTAGTATAACATTGGCAGAAACAGAGACCTCACCATTTTGCTCTTTAATACTCTTTCAGAAGTGGTTTTACTGTGTTTCATTTCTACCTAAGATCTAATATTTCTCTTTAAGTTCTTCAGTGTAAATTTTGGTTCATACCAGCTGATTAATACAATAGTCTCTCAATATTTAAGAAGGCTGGATCAGATATTTTAGATATTTTTAAAATATATTTTCTAGACTTGGTATATAAATTGGAAATATCCATAATGACATGTCAAGGTTATACCATTGATTATATAACAAATTTTCTCCCCTTTATGCAACAATAGTTGTATAACAACCCCTCTCTCCAAAACTTAGCAACAAAATCCAACAATAATCATTTATGTTGATCTTCAACCTGAGATAATATGGGCAGAGCTCAGGGGACACAGCTTGCCCCTGCTTCCCATGGCATCATCTGGGGCAGCTCAAAGACTCTTCCACAGCATGTCTGGTGGTTGATACTGACTGAGGCAGCTGGAGTTGTTGGCTAGAGCACATCCATGTGTCCTCTCCATATGGCTGACTGGCTTCCTTACAGCATGGTGGCTGGGTTTCTAAAGTAAGCAACTCAAGAGAACCAGGTGGGAACTATATTGCTTTTCATAACCTAGCTTTAGATGTCATATAACATCATTATTGCTATTGTTACAAATCTGTCCAATTTTTTTTTAGATTTTATTCATTTATTTGACAGAGAGATAGCACAAGTAGGCAGAATGGCAGGCAGAGGGAGAGAGAGAAGCAGTCTCCCCACGGAGCAGGGAGCCCAATGTGGGACCCTGGGATCACAACCCGAGCCAAAGGCAGCTGCCCAACCTACTGCACCACCCAGACACCCAAACCTGTCCAATTTTAAGGGGAAAAAAATCATATATCCCAACCTTCTTATAAGAAGAATATCGAGATTATATTTTAAAAGGTGTATGGGGGATGAAATACAATGGATTTCCCATTTTTGAAAAATACAGTCTGCCAAGATCTTTTCTTAAAAATTTATGAATAGGGAAATTTTCTGAAAATACATCACATCTGAAGGCTAATAATGTGTGTTAATTTTTTAAAAGGCTCTAATATTTAGTTAATGCTTAAATCATTCCTCTAAAACAAGCCATTATTTACTTTCCCTATTTTGTAGAAATGGGATTTCTAATCTTTAACCTCTTTAAAGTTTATATATATGTCTCATCCCTAAGAAGTTATTATGTGTTTTATTATTCTGTGTTTGGTTATACATTAGTTATATTCTTTTCTAACCATTTTTTCTTAAATGATGTAAGTTATTTTGATGAAAGCTATCACTGGCACTCGGTGTCAAGAGCATTGCTAACCTGCTTCTGTTGTTTTGTGTGATTTGGATTTTTCTAAGTATATCTACCACATGGACACTGCATTTGTTCTCAGACTCTGAGATGTACACTTAAGAAGCTCCATGGAACACCTTCAAGTTCAAAAATGTCATCTGGTCAATAGTTCTTTTTTTTACAGTCTCTCAAAAATGCCTATCAAATACCTTCAAAAACATTCAAGATGAGGGAAATTTTTAAATCTAAATATAGGACTCTCAGACAACTCCACCAAAAACTCATATAACAGTAACAATAGCTTATATATATGACAGAAATATAAGGGACCATCACAATCTTCAGGCCATGGCGAATTTTGGTTTTTATTCACAAGATGAAGAATGCCTGACAAGGAGGATTGCTGTTTTCTTCCATTACCATATATTCTCCAAATTCTAAGACCCTGGGATGTGTTAACAAGAAAAACTGTAGTCATCTCTATAACTCATGATTGATAGTATGTGAGACTGGTAATGTGTGGTCTCCTGCCCTCTCTCCCACCTCTAACAATTATATTAGCTGCATTCCTGAAAAGTATTGAACTTTCAAAAATATTATGAAGCAGAAAAGGGAAGCTGATTGGTGATAGCAGTCCAGTGAGGAAAATAGTCAAAACCTGTATTTTAAGTGGAGGTCTAAATGGAAAAAAAATCCAAAAAACTCAGAATCTGATGAAAATTGTAAATTTCAGACATAAATTTGGGGTAGAAGGTAATGCCACGTCAATAGATCAGAAGTACACCAGAAAGACTTTTGAGTGGTTGATTGCACAAGAAACATCTTTGAACATAGCATTTAACTAAATTACAGAGAGTAGAGACAAATCTACTAATTACCATAAACTATAACCCAGTCCCTCCATCTCCACTTATAAATAAAAAGTTCACCAAGAGTAATTAAACAGCCTGAATAATTCATGAGCCAAAATAAAATGTACAACTGCAATTACAGGTTAAGGAAATGTAACTACAATGAGAAAACTCCCTATGGAAAATCATTAAAATTATAATCAGACAAGTAAAAATTCTAAATTATTTTTAAATAAAGAATGAATAAATGTTAAAATTTAAATCACAAATCTAGAAAAATAATTAGAAGTAAGTACGGAGAATAAAATAATAAGTATAAATGCATTAGGAAAATTTTAAAGATTTTATTTATTTGAGAGAAAGAGAGAGTGAGAGAGAACATGAGAGAGGAGAAGGTCAGAGGGAGAAGCAGACTCCCCGCAGAGCTGGGAGCCCGATGCGGGACTCGATCCCAGGACTCCGGGACCATGACCCAAGCTGCAGGTAGTCGCTCAGCCAACTGAGCCAACCAGGTGCCCACATTAGGAAAATTTTAAATTGAAGATCTTGTTTATTGAATGTTTCATAAAATAAAGTTCTGTCAGGTCTAAATAAGTAATTGTAATCTGAAATTAAATGAATAATCTTCTAAGGAAAAATATGTAATATTAAATATACATTACTAAAATATATATGACATTCGTATAGTATAAAATATATGCATATCATCTATAATTAAAAAGAAATATGGGTAAGAATATGATAGGATGGATGGAGAGAAAAAGCCTCTAGAAGATATCTGTCAAACTGTCAGCAATTATCTCCATTGAGTGATAAGATTAGGGTTGAATTTTATTTTCTTGGAAAGTAATAGTAATAAATTCATTAAAAACATGAAAACATCCAAATTAAAAAAGAAGTAAATTATCTTTATTCACAAATGATTAAATTCTACGTTAGAAAATACAGAAGAAGGGGCACCTGGGTGGCTCAGTTGGTTAACCATCTGCCTTTGGCTCACTAAACGATCTCATGGGTCCTGGGATGGAGGCCTACATTGGGCTCCCTGCTCCGTGGGGAGCCTACTTTTCCTTCTCCCTCTGCCCCACTCGTGCTATCCCTCTCTCTCTCAAAAATAAATAAATAAATAAATAAATAAATAAATAAATAAATAAATAAAATCTTTTTAAAAAGAAGAAAAGNATCTCTCTCTCTCTGTGTCAAATAAATAAATAAAATCTTTAAAATAAATAAATAAATAAATAAATAAATAAATAAAATCTTTTTAAAAAGAAGAAAAGAAAGAAGATAAGAAAAATACTAAAACTAATAAATGACTTCAACAAAGTTATATGCTACATTATCAACACACAGGTATCTGTTAAGTTTCTGTACACCAGCAATAAGCAATTCAAAAAGGAAATCAAGAAAGAAATCTCATATACAATGGCATTTATTTTTTTTAAAAGATTTTATTTATTTATTTGACACAGAGAGAGAGAGATGACAAGTAGGCAGAGAGGCAGGCAGAGAGAGAGGAGAGAGGAGGAAGCAGGCTCCTCGTTGAGCAGAGAGCCCGATGCGGGCCTCGATGCCAGGACCCTGAGATCATGACCTGAGCTGAAGGCAGAGGCTTTAACCCACTGAGCCACCCAGGCACCCTACAATAATAAAAATAATAAAATACCAAGGAATAACTTAACCAAGAAGGTGAGACTTGTACACTGAAAACTAAAAAGTATTGCTGAAAGAAATTAGAGAACTGAATAAATGGAAAGAAGCCCTTGTTCATGGATTGGATGACTCAATATTGTTAAGATGTCAAAACTATCCACAGTAACCTATATATTCAATGTAATTTCTCTCAAAATCCTAATAGCACTTTTGCAGAAATGGAAAAGTCAAAATTCAAATTCACATGAAATTTTAAGGAGACTTGCATAGCTGCAACAATCCTGAAAATAAAGTTGAAGGACTCATACTTCCTCATTTCAAAATTTTCTACAAATCTACAGTAATCAAAGCAGTACCATTCTGGCATCAGAATAAACATACAGACCAATGGAGTTAAATTGAGAGGACTTAAATAAAAATACATCTATAACCACCTAATTTTTCAACAGGGGCATCATGTCCATTCAATGGGGAAAGAATAGCCTCTGTCTACAAATGGTGCTGAGGCAACTGGATCTTTTCATGTAAAAAAGTGGAGTTGGACCCCTACCTCACACTGTATATAAAAATTAACTCAAAATTGATGAATGACCTATAAAAGAAGTAAAAAACATAAACCTGAAGAAAACATAAAACTAAATCTTCATAACCTTAGGTTTGGCAATGGATTCTGAGACATGACATTAAAAGCATAAATAACAAAAGAAAAAATACACAGACTGAACCTCATCAAAATGAACTTGTTGCATCAGAGGATATTATCAAGATAGTAAAAAGACAATCTACAGAATAGGAGAAAATATTTGCAAGGTATATAACTAAAAAGAGTTTATTAACCAAAATATATAAACAACTACAATTCAACAACAAAAATACAAATAACTTGATAAATAATGGGCAAAGGACATTTCTCCCAATAGACATTTCTCCAAAGAATATACAAATGGCCACTAAGTGCATCAGAAGATGTTCAGTATAATTAGTCATTAGGAAAACATATCAAAGCACAGTGAGATACCATTTCACGCCTACTAAGATGGCCATGATCAAAAAATAAAACACAAGTGTTGGCAAAGATATAAACTGGTGCTCTCTGCATTTCTGGTAGGAAAATAAAATGATGTAACCACTGAGGAAACATTTAAATGTTTCCTTGAGAAATGAAGCATACAATTACCATTTAACCCAGCAATTCCTGAGTATATACCCCAAAGAATTAAAAGTAGATATGCAAACAAATATTATGCTAATATTTATACCAGCATTATCCACAATAACCAAAATATGGAAATAACCCGTGTATCTGTCAAAAGATGAATGAATAAATAAAACATATACATACAATAGAATATTATTCAGCAATAAAAAGAAATGAAGCTCTGTTCAATGTTACACTGTGGGTAAATATTTAAGACATTATGCCAAGTGAAATAAACCAGAAACAGAAAAACAAATATTAGATGATTCCACTCATATTAGATACCTACAATAAGCAAATTCATAGAAATGGAAAATCATGATTAGCAAGGGCTAGGAGGAAAGAGAAGTGAGGAGTTATTGCATAATGGTGATAAAGTTTCTGTTTAAGGTGGTGAAAAACTTTCAGAAATACATAGTGATACTTGCACAATGCTGTGAATGTGATTAACATCACAGAATTGAACACTTAGAAATTATTAAAATGGAAAACTTTATCTTATATATTTTTACTATATTACATGCATCTTATGTTTGTTATATGTTTATATAATATGTATTTTATTTTAAGTATTTTATTATACATTATAAAATTACATATACTTATCTAATGTATATATAACATGTGTTATATATAACATATGCTTCTTATNTTATTATACATTATAAAATTACATATACTTATCTAATGTATATATAACATGTGTTATATATATAACATATGCTTCTTATATATATTATTTATAGTATACTAATATAGTCTATATTTATTTTATAGTATGCTATATATAATATTTTATTTATTATATATGTATAATCACAATTAAATAAAATGGTTCCTCATTTCAGGTTGGTCTGGGTTTAGATTTTACCTCAACTACCTTTTGTGTAATCTTGAAAACTTTTTAATATCTCTAAGAATGAATTTCCTTCTCTTTAAAGTATGAATCATAAAAACAGCAACCACACTCCCTCATAACCCTCTGGTGGTGACTGGCACAGTCTGGTACATTTGTTATCCTCCACACATGCTCAAGATGTTTATTATTAATAATGTAAGTTCTTAATTCTGAGACACATTTTTCCATTCATTCTAAAATCAGATTGTGTTTTACAATTGACAGACACGTGTAACAAAATATCTTTTCCTGGAAAACGTTATTAAATATTGGTGTAGATTTCAATTATTATCTTATAGTTGAGAAAGGCTACTTTTTAATGTACACACGAATTTTTTTTAATGAGAATATATTCTTTACATAATCGGAATACTATTAGAATTTTGAAAGCATGTAAACAAATTAAACTATAGAGACTGTAAAATAAATAGATTAATGGCCTGGAGATTCTTGTAGGCAATCTATAAATTCCTATCTAGAAACAATATGAAAGTACTATTCAGTGGATAAAAATTAGTTTTTGCAAGCACATTTAGTGTCACAGAAACAGAATCCTGGGAAAAAAAGATTAGCAAATATTATGTACCGTATGACTCAAAAACAAAATATTAATAATGATGTGTTGTTTTTTGCTTTCCTCTTTTGCTTCTCTGTATTTTCTACAATCAGTATTTTTTATTTTTTTGTTACTCTTTCCTCTTTCACTCAAAAATATTTATCGTTTGTCTATTATATGCCAATCACATAGATATTAACCTAATAGTTACTTTGTCAATGTTAAAATGAATAAATAAATGTATGAAATTGAATTTAAAAAAGAGTAGATTTCCTAGGTGGGCACACTTCAACAATAAAGTAATACCTTATCATTTAGTAAGCTGATTGGTAAATTTGTCCCACCTGCCCCTGCCTGGTGTCACTGTCCTATCTTTGAAAGGTCTAACCTTTGACCCATCCTTTATAGACTTGCTCTATTTCCCGATTAGGGAATTATCAGCTGAATTCAAATTTAAAAATTTATTTCTCAGTGACTGTAATCATCTTTTGTGGGTGAAGAAAGGATCAACCTTTTCAGTATTTCTTCCTGATTCTCGGTATGTGATGCTCACAATGTTCTCCCTCACCTCAAATCTGTCTCAGCTGCTTCCCAATTGGCCAGTAGAAAGTCAGTGGACCTAAAATCTTTCAAAAACAGCAAGAATAAACATGTTTTCTAACCTGCATTTTAAATCATATGAATCTGACTGCCCTATAAACTGAAATCTTCTGGATTGAACATTTTCCTGATTTTTCCATGGGTTCCATGCAACAGATGTGAATACTCCATCGTAGGAGAATGTTTGTGAAGCTAAAGGTTGGCAAGAAATTCCCTTGTCTAGCAGGCAACATATAGACATGCAAGTTTGCATCGTTTATGAATTTCAATCCATGTGCCTCTAGTGTATCATGCCTAAGATAATTCTCTGAAATCTGTTACATCTAAAACATATGTTCTCACTTATGGAAAGTATAATTTGAGATGGCAAGGATCCTTTGCCTCATCTCCGAATAGAGTTCCTTTTTCAAAGACATCATGGCATTTACTTCAAAGTAATTACAGTAGAGAACTTCTAAGAAATTTAGAGTTCAATTTAAATAAAAGATATTTAGGTAAAGAATATTTCCTGACCCTAAGCCTATAGTGCTTTCAGTTAGTTATAATTTCTAAACAGCTTATTCATTTATATTTTCATTTATCAGTATCTTTTCTCCTGGGACAAATAAATAGACAAGGAACCTTTGTCATCTTGACCTCAAAAATGTTGGCTCTTTTAATTAAGCAACTTGTTTTGGTTGTTCTTGCCAACCAGAGATTGTTTTAATCCACTGATATTTTCAGAGGGATTATGTAAAACTTTTTCACCTAATTGTTTCTCTCTCAAATCGGTGCCGCCCCAGATTTATACTCATGCTCCCCTGATAATGAGAAATTTAGAATTGGGACAGAACTAAAATTACCTTACTAAGGAATTTCAAGCTCAAATGCCTTGAGAGCTAGGTAGAAAATATAAATATGCAAAGCAGCAAGGTAAAAGATTAGAATAACAACTCTATGGAAACTTGAAGAACAGCATTCTCATAAAGCATTAAAAAAATTAATTAACACTATTGTGGCCCAAATAAATCCACATTTGCTAGCTAGATTAGTCCCAAAGCTAATAAGTTTTCACTTAATGCAATCTTTCATTGTACAGTTGCAGAAAGTAACACTCAACGACAAGTGACAAAACCACCATGAATTTTGTAAAATAACTATAGAATGAGAAGGATTCACTAAGTGATTACTTTCTTAAAGACCAGCAAGACCTGTACTTGCTGGCCCTGCCCTAACTCTCCAGGCTTCTCTCCTGCCGTACCCACCAGTCACCCCAGTCTGGCTTTGGCCACCCGATCTTATTCCAGCCCCATCTTCTGTCCGCATCACCTGCCTCATGGCCATGCTCAACACTGTTTTACTTAGGTGGTATCTTTTTTTTTTTTTCCTAAATTACTTGAGTTTGAAAAGTTATGCTATCTATGGTAATCTGATCACACTGATAGCACTTTTTTTTTTACTTCAGCCTCCACACCCTTTGAAATGTGACTTTGTAGATCCTCTTACTAAAACAGCTGTCTTTCACCCCACTCTTTGACTTTGGACTGGTACTGTAACTGGATGTTAACAGATGTGACACAGGCCCAGACTAGAAAGCTCTGGGCATATCTGCTCTCTCTTGCCCTCTGCTGGTGTTATGAGAACAGGCCAGCCTCCAAGAGGAACGGTAAGAGACGTTTCAGTTTTCCTAAGTGAAACCATCTTAGCTCAGCCCACAGCCTGCTGACATGTAAACAAGTCCAGCCAGCCTTGACAACTCTGCCTTGCAGGGGCACAGCAGGCCATGGACACATGAGCAAGCACAGACCAGATCCCATTAAGCGCACCAGATCAGATGAACCCCACAGACTCAGGAGCTAAATGTTTTTTATTGCTGTTGTTTCAAAGATTTTATTTATTTATTTGAGAGAGAGAGAGAATGAGAGAGCACAAGCAAGGGGTGGGGAGGGGGAGTGGCAAGCTCCCCGCTGAGCAGGGAGCCCCATGTGGGGCTCAATCCCAGGACCCTGGGATCATGACCTGGACCGAAAGCAGATGCTTAACAGACTGAGCCACCCAGGCACCCCAGGAGCTCAATGTTTTTATTGTTGCATGTCACTGGGACTTTGTGATTATTTGGTACCCAATATTATTGCATAAACAGATAACTGATGCACTCACTTCATAATTCCTGAACGCTCCATCTATAGCTACCTTTAGCTGAGTCGTGTTGACAGAGAGACATTTGGCTAGGTCTAGGGCCAGTGAGATACAGGTAGCATAGACAGGCAGGTGAGCACTTTTTTAGGTTGTAAATAATTTGGGAGTTAGATGGCTAGTGTAATTAATTCAGAAATGGTGTCTAATTGATAATTATGTTAGATCAGAAAGCAAGGAGACTCAAGACCCAGAATACACTTAGAATATGGTCAGATTCATGCCAACCAAATGATGAGAAATCCTCTGCAAAGGCAGCCCAATAAATAAAGCAGAAAACATATTTTACCTGCAAGGAGCATGAGTTATTGCTGGTATCAATTAATTATAACTATAATAAAATAAAGAAATAAACTCATTTTTAACCAGACAAATTCTGGATAGGATTGCCAGATAAAATACAGGATGCCATATTTAATATGACTTTTAGATAAACAACAATAAGCAACATGAGTATGTCTCAAATACTACATGAGCTATATTAAAACAAATCATTCATCTGAAATTCCAGTGGGCATGACGCATTTTATTTACTAAATCTGACAACCCTAACCGGAGGTCCCTAAATCTGACAACCCTAACCGGAGGTCCTCCTAAATAATGCTCAAGGTAAAGCCTACTACATATCACATGACCACACTTTCTAAATGTTTCTTCGAGAACACTGGCAGAGGCAGTTTCCCTCTGCCATAAGTAGCAAATAACTTAATAGCCTCCAGATGAGGGAGTCAAATCCCACATCTAGGTGTGAATCAAGATAATAATGTTGTAGTGGTAATCTCATGTGTTTGTTTCTAGCCTATTGTCTTCTATCCCTGTGTTCTTTCCTTCACTCAGGATCTTGAGCAGTCCTTCCAACAAGTTAAGTGATACGAGCAGAAATGATGAAGGAAAATAAGCAGTCAATGGCATGGAAAAGATTTCTAGTACAAAACCAAAGTTGAAGATTGAAGATTGTAATTGAAGAAAAGTGAACAGAAAGAAAAATGTTCTCTGCCACCAAGAATGAAAAAGACCCCCCATGTTCAAGATAATGAGGACAGTTGGATGGGATATGGGAAAGGAAGAGATTAGTTGGTAGGTCATCAATGAGGGGATAAGACCTGAGCAGAGTCCCCAGAGGAACTGATTAAGACCCTAGAGATCCCTGGAGCTCTGTGCCTCCAAAAGGCCGGGGAGGCACCTGCCAGAACTCCTGCTATGAGTAGAGTAGAGAGTATATCACCTATACCCAGGAGCTATGGGAGCTTCACTTCTGGTTGACTATAGGGAGACTCTTCCTTTAAAACCATCACTGCTCAACGGGCGTACAGGCTTCCGAGCTATGTGTGCCCTGAGATTCTTCTTGGTCTGCAACCAGCCTTCTCCGTGTGGATGATTCTCTGAATTTCTGACGGCCGTCTCCAGATAAGAGCCCAGGCTTCTATACCTGGAGGGGAGCTGGTGATTTGGAAAGTAAAGTCCAGCATTACCTGTCTTCGGAAGAACTAGACAGAATTTAACAGAACTAGCTGGTTGGGGGGAAATCACCCATCTGAAACAAGGGGAGTGGTAAAACATATCCAAGTTTGGGGCTCCTGGGTGGCTCAGTGGGTTAAAGTCTCTGCCTCTGGCTCAGGTCATGATCTCAGGGTCCTGGGATGGAGGCCCACATCAGGCTCTCTGCTCAGCAGGGAGCCTGCTTCCTCCTCTCTCTCTGCCTGCCTCTCTGCCTACGTGTAATCTCTCTGTCAAATAAATAAATAAAATCTTTAAAAAAAAATATCCAAGTTACACATGGGTACCCCTTTGGGAAGTTTCAATTCTTCCAGGACTCTAAAACAACCCTATAACTACCATTCAGTTCCTAAGAATGTGGGTTCTAGTGTCACACAGACCTGGATTCAAATCCTGGCCACTTACAAGTTATATGACTATAAATAAATTTATTAACTTCTCAAGTCTTAATATTCTCACCTATAAAATGTGGATCACAACCTTATTGAACTGTTAAGATATTGCAACTGACAAAATTCACAGTTCAAACAATGCCCAGTATACTATAAGTGCTCAAGAAATGAGAGCTAAAAATAAAAACAAAACAAAGAGAAAGGGAGAGAGATTGAGAATTAAGATCCTAATACTGTGGCTGAAATAGCAGCACTGCTAACTTCATTCTTCTATACTAAAATAATGCCTTATATAGGTAAGTCCTCACAATCAATTTTATCCATGGCATTTTTTTTTTTTTTTGCTTTAAAGGTAACTGAATAGGGCCTGAGCTTAGCATTACTTGTAAAACTTTAAGAAAGTCTCTTATCTTGATGTTGTTTTTAAATATTACTATTCAGTAACCATTCAAGAAATGTTCATTAAATACCTTTTTGTGTGTATAAGACATTCAAAAGGTACAAAATGCATAATACATGGTCACTGCCTCTGAAGGGCTCACAGTCCTGTAGGGGGAATATATAGGTCCACAGATAATAGGTCCTTGGTCCTTCTGGTCCACCTGGACAGCCCAGCACTGCTGCCACTCCCTGCCAGTCAGCAGTGTGGTAGGAGTCCAGATGCTAGACACTGCAAAACATGGGACATTTCCAAGTAAGCCAGGATCATACTCTGAACTTCAGTGTTGCTCCCTGTGAGGATCGCTGAGACAGCAATCATTTCAGGGAGCCAGCAGAGTGTAGGGAAATAAGTACTGTCTCAGAATTCAGACAAGCAGAACTGTATATCTAGCTGTGTGATCTAGACCACGTTGCTTTAACCTCTCTGAGCTTTGTCTCTTGATTTGCACAGTGGAAATAATTATGCCAGTCTCCCAGGGATGATGTGAGAAATTAATAGACAATCTATATCAACCACTTTGCAAAACATCAGTGAGTACTTTTAAGACTCAATAAATGCTAGCTATTGTTAATATTTTCATAATCATAAAGTGATACATATAAACTAAGGAAAAAACATAACCTGTATAAGTGAAAATTTTCTCAGAGGAGAAAAATTAGAAGAAAACAGAAAAAAATAGCTTGCTAATTGGAAAGCACAAAGTCAATATAAGATTATAATTGTAATTTTAAGAGAGACATAAATAGAAATATTTGAATACATATTAAACTCTGCCTTCAAGTCATCTCTCAACCAGCACTGTTGAGAGAAAAACACTGATGAAAGTCTTTGCCTTTGTTTGGAGAAGCATCTAAATTCTATGAATGTAAACATTATAGAAATTCTTATTATCCTTTTTGTTGAAACCTACTCCATCCATCCTTTTGGAGACATGTTTATGGATTTCAGTTTCATTTTCCAGCTAATGAAATCCTCTATTCTATATTTTTTGTCTTCCTATAATAAATTCTTTCTGGACCCTTGAGAAAAAAAAATGTAAAATAGATTCCAAAAACATTTTGACTGTCAGTTATGTTCTGAGAAAGGACAGATTAATCCCCACAGACCTCACAGTTGACAAAGTCCTCATTTAATGTGTTTAGCTATAGTGCTAAGAGGAATTTTGATAACAATACCTTGGATGCCTCATTGCTGTTACATGAGATAATTACCACCCTGGGGTATTGAAGATACACTGGGTCCCTGAACCTCAGGGAGAAGGAAAGGGACAGGGGTGATTATCTGTCTGTAGTACTAACACCTATTACGTGTCATCTCTTAAATTCATTTCAATGAAATGACTGTTTTTGTTTTCCTTAAGTGACCATTAGTGACCCTAGTCTCTACTTTTTTGTTTTATTTGTTTTCAGCATGAAGAAAGCCAGTTTGCTATTCACAAACTATACTGTGAAAGAGGAAGGTGTGGTGAGGACAGGGTACCCCTGGAAGTCTTCTACACTGTCACTGGGAGTATGAAGGGTTCAAAACACCTTGGGAACATTTTAGGATTATCTAGTGCTAAAAAAAAAAAAAAAAAGAAAGAAACATCAGGCCCAAAATGGAGTCCCTTTTGCTAACTACAATTTCAGCCTCTTACAGGAGTGGAATTTTAAACTGGTCAGTCTCGAATTTCCTGGTCAGCACTAGTGAGGTAAGGACAACATCCCCTGCTCTTCCCTCCAAGGTAAGGTCACTTGGGGTGAAACAATCCTTTCTTTTCTTTTGCTAATAATCTCCTTGCCTTGCCCTGTTTCTGCCTATAAAATCCTCCCATTTTGTACAGCTCTTCAGAGCTCCCTTCTATTTGCTAGATGGGATGTGCCCAAACATGAATCACTGAAAAAGGCCAATTAGATCTTTAAATGTACTCAGTTGATTTTTTTGGACATAGTAAATTTCATGATATGCATCTCCACGCCTAAGGATGGGGGGGAGGGCTGTACATGTGCTCCAAGAGACAAACATAAGAATAAGGATGATAGTCTTATTCATAAGATCCCCACATTGGAGGGGGAATGTCCCATCAAGAATAGACTANCCCAAACATGAATCACTGAAAAAGGCCAATTAGATCTTTAAATGTACTCAGTTGATTTTTTTTGACATAGTAAATTTCATGATATGCATCTCCACGCCTAAGGATGGGGGGGGAGGGCTGTACATGTGCTCCAAGAGACAAACATAAGAATAAGGATGACAGTCTTATTCATAAGATCCCCACATTGGAGGGGGAATGTCCCATCAAGAATAGACTAAATAACTTGTAATTATATTCATCATTTGGGATGTTAAATTACACCTAAAAGGAGCAAGTGCAGATATATACAACAGCGTGGATAAACTTTCAAATATGTAATTTAAGGTAAGAGAAATTGAACACTAAAGAATACATACTGGGGCTCCTGCATGGCACAGTCTGTTATGGGTCACCTCTTGATTTCAGCTCCGGTCATGATCTCAGGGTTGCAAGATCAAGTCCACATTGAGCTCCACGCTGGGCATGGGGCCTGCTTAAGATTCTGTCTGTCCCTCTCCCTCTAGACCTCCACTGCCTCCTCCCTCTCTAAAAAGAAGAAGAAGAAGAAGAAGAAGGAGGAGGAGGAGGAGGAGGAGGAGAAGAAGAAGAAGAAGAAGAAGAAGAAGATAATGATGATGATGATGTACTATCTGATTCCATTTTACAATGTTCAAAAATATGCAAAAGTAAACTTTGGTGTTGGAGGGTTGCATTTTGAGGCTTTAAACTCTCAGAAGAGGAAGGGTTTAAGATTACCATGGAAGTCAAAATAGTGATGAGTGTTTTGAGAGAGAAGTGACTGTGACCAGGAAGAGGTGTGCCAGAGGCAGGGTTTGGGGGCACCTGTGATGTTTAATTCTGGATCTGGTATTAAATATATGAACTTGTTGGTCAGTACATAATCCATTAAGCTGTATGGTTTTGTCTCATGCACTTTTCCATGTGCGTTTTATATTTCACAATAAAGATAGCTTAAAAGAAATCTTTTTGTTTGTTTTTGTTAAGCAATTTTCCCTAATCAGAGGAAAAGGGATTGACACTTATGGGGTTCTTAGCGATCCTTCATATGTACAGTCTCTTCTAATTTTAATGATAATAACCCAGTAAGGGAGTTATCCTCTTCCTCACTGAACAGAGAAAGCAGCTCATGGAGTCCCTGGAATTTGCCCAGGGACACATAACCAGTGACAGCAGATTCAGTAACTGAACTCAAAGCTTTGATCCAAAGTCCACGCTTTTTATTCCCCATTATTCTGATAATTTCTACACTCAGCATAACTTTTTCAATAAAAATTTCAGATTTTCTAATCAGTAGCCTAACTAAACACACACTCAGGATTTGAGATCTGATGAACAAACATCTTTAAATATTTTAAATGAAATCTAAGAGATAATTATTTTAAAATATACATAGCTAATCCTGCTCTAAAGCCTGACCATTCTGTGGGGTAAAAGTATTATTTATTAGGCTAAATTATGTATATATTGTTCCTGTTCAAATGGTAAATGATTTTGTGAGTCTGTGGCTCATACAAAGAGGGTTCAAGAAAGAAGAGTATGAAGCCAAAATCTCAAGTTCTGTTCTAACATCTTCTTCTTTATAGTCATTGGTCACAGAAATGGAAGAAACAGAGAAAAAAGGAAAGCTGAAATCTTCTACTCTTCTCAGGCTAAGAGAGGATCCAGAAGACTTCATTAATTTATTCCATGCATATTTACTGAGATCTTACTTCACAATTAATTCGAGACCTTAGAGATACAGTGATGAGCTGATATGCAAGGTGCTAGAGATTATATTCTATGGGAGAAACTGAGAATAAGTACGTAAACATATGAGGTATCTTCAGAGAGTGATAAAGGGAAGTTCCGAAGCAAACAAGAGGTATGGAGAGAGATTGGAGTCACAATGCAAGTGGAGTCAGTAGCACTAGTCAAGTCCTCTTTCAAGAGGTAATACAGGAGCCAAGGCCAGAAAGAATACCAGAGGGAACCACACAGCCACTGAAATGGTGGGGAAATACTTCAGGTAAAGGTAACTGCAAGTAAAAATTCCTGAGTTCAAATTATACTTGATGTTTTCAAAAACAGAGGAGAAGAGCATGGCTGAAACATAGCATGAAAATGCATCAGGATTTGATTCAGCTTCAAATAACGAATATTCTAAAGTAACAGTAGCTTACATAAAGATCATCCGTCTAGAATTGGAAGGGCAGCTTCAGAAAGCCATCAGGAACTCAAGTTCTTTCTATACTGTGGCTTCAGCATCCTCCTTGTGATCTAAAATGGAGCAAGTGAGCTCCAGCCCTCACAACTAAATTCCAGCGACAGGCAAATAGGAGGAATGAAAAAGAATGTGCCCTCTTCTTTTAAGGATGCTTCCTGGAAACCAACACAACACTTTCATTTATGGCTCCATGACCAGGACAAAAAGAAAAACAAAAACAAAACAAAACAAACAAACGACAACAAAAAAAAACCCCAGTCAAATGGCTAATTTAACTAGGAAATCCCAGATGAAAGCTAAAAATACTTTTTCCTTTTTTCCTTCCTTCCTTCCTTCCTTCCTTCCTTCCTTCCTTCCTTCCTTCCTTCCTTCCTTCCTTCCTTTTTCTTTCTCTCACTAAGAGATAAAAGGAAGTGTATATTTTATATGAAAAAAATTTTGTCACACAATAAAGGACATAGGAAACGAGTATGGAAAGGTAAGTAGGAGTAACTCTACTATAGTAACTGGGATAAGGAAAATAAGGATCACACTGTCTTAGAATACTGCCTTGCTTAAATGGAGGAGTCACTAGGGATAGCATGTACCTATGTGCCCTGCATGTAGTCACTTCTTCAAACCTATCTCAGGGATTGGGGGGCTTCCAAGATGGTTACCATAAATTAAGTCAGGTGATCCTTCATTTTTTACCTCCACTTTTTTCAAATGAGTTACCTTGTCCCGTCAATTCTACCAAGATAGTATCTCTTGCACAAAAAATGGAAAAGCTTGATAGAAATGTGAAATGTTGAATCCAACTATCACCTCCAGTAAACTTCAAGCATGAATGAAAAAGAACAAAAAAGAGCATTACTTTGTGCTGTGGGTGTAAGAAGATAGTCTGAAGTTCTAACCCCAGTACCTGGAGAACTTACTTGTAAATAGAAATTTTTTCTTTTTTAAAAAGATTTTATTTATTTATTTGACAGAGAGAGAGAGAGAGAGATTGTGCACAAGCAGGAGGAGCAACAGACAGAGGGAGAAGCAGGCTCCCTGCCAAGCAAGGAGCCTGATGTGGGGCTCAATCTGAGGTCACTGGGATCATGACCTGAGCTGAAAGCAGATGCTTATCTGACTGAGCCACCCAGCCACCCCTGGAAATAGGATTTTTAAAGATGTAATAATGTTAAGACAAGGTCATTTGGGATTAGGGTGGGTCCTAAATCCAATGCCTGTCTTCCTTCTAAGAAGATCAGATGGAAACACAGGAGAACAGAGACACACAGGAAGAAGGCCATGGGTGACAGAGGCAGAGCTTCAAGCAATGCAGCTGAAGGCCGAGAATTGAAAATCACCACCAGGAGTTAGGAAGAGAAAAAGGAAGATTCTCCCTCAGAACCTCCAGAAGGAACCAACTTTGCTGACACCTTTATTTTGGACTTTCAGCCTACAGAACTTTGAGAAAATAAAATTCTATTGTGTAAGCTACCCAGTCCATGGTATTTTGTTATGGCAGCCCTGGCAAAGTAACGCAGAATTTGGATGAAATCAAGGGAAAGAAGCTAACTCTATATCCTACTTTATTATTGGCTAAGACTTTCAGGTTATCTTCGGGATCTAATGAAAGGACATGGCAATTCAGAAGAATAATCTGTGTTTGTAACTTGAGGTCTGTGTGGGTTTTGAGTGGATCATGTCCCATGTGACAAAAGTAAATCCTCATCACATTAGTTTCTGGTCAGATTCCTCTCAGAAGTGGCTTTAAAGGGAAACTATATAGTAAATTCATTCTGAGTTCTCCATTCAAAGCCCTCCACCAACACCATAAACCATACATGAAAGAGCAATCGAGAGCACCTGAAAAGGACACAGGGCAAACATGCAAGTCCTCCTCAGGCCCTTCAGAAGGCTGGTTTATTGGCTCAGCATTTAAAATGTTGATGGAAATGTTCACCCTTTACTCAAGTTGCTTAACCTCCATCATAAAGATCTTGGGGAAAACTTCACTGACTATAGAGAGATTTCCAAAAATGGTCCTAACTTCCAAAATTAGCCTAATCCGCTTTGGTTCTGAATGCTCCCAAATGCCCGTTCTTGCTTCACATTTTAAAAGGACAGTCAGACTCACCCTACTCTCACTTACAACCGTGATTGGAATCATGCCCTCCAGGTACATACGAGATACATCATATCTCTCACACAGCATGAAAAATTCAGGATCACCAACAGAAGCAAGAGAAGTTAATGATTTGCTTTAACTTGGCATTGTTTTTGTTCTCACTTCAACCACCCTTCACAATATATAAAGTGCATTGTCAGGTCCAGTCATTTGTTTTCATCATTATGCCTCTAGAATCTACTCTTTCCATTTCATCCCGTAACAACTTTCACCCATGCCCTCATCACGTTGCATCTAAAATTATGATTCTGATCTAATTGCTTTTGAAAAACTACTACTCTCTCAAATGCCTTTTTATTCACTTTTCTTATTGCTTTCCATCCATCATCTGAGTTTTTGCAGACTCTATCTCCCCAAAACATTTCCAATAACAAAGTCAATATATCATATATTTGGAAAACGATGCCATGTTTTCCTTTTAGTTACTGACGTATTTTATCCATAATGCCTCTGATGACTAGAATGGAATTGAATAAATGACACCTTGGTGGTTGGTGGCTGGGGCCAATGTTCCAAGGTCCCAGCAAGAATGTTAGTGAGAGCTAACCTTTATTGAGTATTAATCTGTGCCAGCTGCTATGCTCAGCATTTCACATACATTCACTTTTATTTTTTTAGAAGAAATCTATGAACCAAGTCCTATCCTAATATTCACTTTACACATCAGGAAATCAAGATACACAGACAAGAAAGTAACTTTCCCAATTCGCAAAATACCCTCAAATTCAAGCCTAAAATGTTGCTCTGTCCATTTCAAAAGTTAAAACTCTCATAAGGAAACAATGGGGCAGGAATTTTCCAAGGTAAGTTTCTTATGTCTTTATAAATCCTTAAGAGCATGTGGTTAGCCACACAGGAAAAAGTAGATAAAAGCCCTTGCCTAAGAATGAAGAAATGTATTCTGGTTAAAAATCTGTTGTTGTGTTATTATGGGCAAGTCACCTCTCCTTGCTCAGTTTCAGTGTTCTTATCTGTGAAATTAGGGTATTAAACTATGTTATTGCTAAGGTACTTTTCAATGATTCTTATTGTCCCCTCCTCCAGCAAATATAGAGGATATATATCCTATCTCCTATTACTTAATCTAGATTAGTGTGTGTACATGTGTGTGTATGACAGAGAGAGAGATTTTGAGAAAGAAATAGGAAATTATGATGAGAAGCAAAAAGCTAGACTAAAAATACATAAAAATGTATTTTTCCTTTTCCCTCCCATAATCCTGGGCAATAATTAGTGTGATTTAGTACCTTAACGATTTTGAGGGCCTGAGGTAACATCTCTACAATGATATTGGCCACCTAGTCATGATCTCAAGATGGATATATAAGAGACTCCTAATCTCACAAAACAAACTGAGGGTTACTGGGGGTGGGAGGGTAGGGATGGGGTGGATGGGTTATGGACATTGCGGAGGGTTTGTGCTTTGGTGAATGCTGTGAAAGATGTAAGCCTGATGATTCACAGACCTGTACCCCTTGGGCAAAGAATAAAAAAATAAATAAATAAATAAATAAATAAATAAATAAATAAATAAAAATAATGCAAAAAAAAAAAAAAGATGGATATAGCAGTAAGTTGGGGTAGGAGGGAAACACTTTCTCAGGAATTCCCTAGCAAGATTTCAGAAAACACCTTCTTGGGTACAACGAGGTTATATACTTAGATGTAAACCTGGGAATTGGGTCTGGCTTCCAAGAAATGAAGGAATTTCTGATCAACCCTGGAATAAAAATATTAGGGTAGTAGCTTTTGGGGTAGCCAACAAAATGTAGGCCCCAATCTATTATCCTATACACAGCTGCCAGAGAAGTATTTCTCCAACACATACATGGGAAGGTCACTTCACATTTCAAACACCTTCTTTGGTTGCCATCAAAGAGTCAGCTCTTAGAGAAACACTAAACACTTTTTATAGTATAGTTCCCTTTTCTCCAATTTTATCAGTCATCTTGGGAAACCAATGTTTTCTAAACATCACATGTGAATTCCAATCACTGAAATAGAGACAAGAGTTACCATCAAAGTGAGACTTAAAGGGCAAATAGGAGATCAAAAGATGCAGAAATGGATGAGGGGAGAAAAGGATATTGTTCTTATGGAAGAAAGAGAATGAATAATGAAATGGATATAGGAACTTTGAGTCCTGCTCAGAAGACAATGAACTTTTTACTTCAGTTTGAGTTTCAGGCAGAAACTGTAAAACAAGCTAGGACAAGCTTAACACAGACGAGATGGTACCAGAAAGTGGAAGAATGTGGGAATCTGGACTTTAATCAGTTGACTTTGGATCCGGGGAATGGGAGTGGGGAAGGGTGATCAAAGGCTTTTAGCCAGTCAGTAACATGGTCAGAATTTCAGTTAAAATGATGAATCCAGAAGTTCTGGACACAGTAGAACTGGAATGGGGGGAGGCCACCAAAAGAAAGGGAGTTAAGAGGCTGGTGCAACAAGTGAAGTGGAAGGAGAAAGAGAAACGTATTCTTTTTTTTTAAAGATTTTATTTATTTATTTGACAGAGAGAGAGATCACAAGTAGGCAGAGAGGCAGGCAGAGAGAGAGGAGGAAGCAGGCTCCCTGCTGAGCAGAGAGCCTCGATATGGGGCTGGATCCCAGGACCCTGAGATCATGACCTGAGCTGAAGGCAGAGGCTTTAATCCACTAAGCCACCCAGGCGCTCCAAGAGAAATGTATTCAGTCCTCTGGCCAAGCATCCTCGATACCTGAAACAGATGGTGTGTGTTACTTTTCACTTAGCACAGAGGTGGAAGTTACAGAAAGAGAGGATTAAGTGTGAATGTTGGATGTGATGGCTGGACATGGGCAACATGAAGAGAATCCAAGATAAATTCCATCTCTTACTGAGGCCATGAAGTCTTCCCTGCACCAAAATGTTTTCCTAAGTCCACTGCTCTTCTTTGCTTCTTTTATTCTGCTGTTAACTTTCTCGCCTACCTTTCTAGATCCTACATAAAAATTTCACGCAGTTGCTTTTTCCATATTATTCAACAGGGGATCTTATTGTTCATCATTCCAAACTATGTTCCAAGGTAAAACCTTCTTAGGATTTAACAGTCACATAGTAGAGACCACAGCAAGGGAATGTCATGTGTCCAGGAGGGATGACCAAGAAGCTTCACGGCAAAGGGAAATTGTGTTCAAAACCCAGAAAACAGAAGGTTCGTAGGGCCACTGATTTTGATTAGGAGTTTGTTAAAGGTCTGCCTCCCCAGCACACACCTTTATTACCTTAATTACCTTTATTCTTTGATTCTTTGCTCTGAAAATCTGGCCTAAACCACAGCCTTTGTCATCCCCTGGACACAGAGATTTGAGAGCTCCCAACTCCATTATAGCTTCGTCTCAGATCGATAATGTGACCTTGAAAGAAACCCACTCTCCAGTGCTTCAGTTTCCTTGCAGACAACATGGGAATGCTACCAACTTTTCATACTTGACTGCAAGCACAAGGGCAAAGCCCTCTGAGGACATAAGGTGCTAAGTAACAAACAATATGGAATATGTAATTCAATCAATCATGTCCCGACACAGGCTGTGTCCATTTATTATTACTTTTCAATTTCTAAAGTGATGGCAAAATGGAATTTCCACTAATTTTTCAAGAACCTAAATCTGATTCTTATAATCCCAGGCTTTATGTTGCTGATATATTGTAGATATAATTTTTGTGTGTTCCAAGAGGCTTTCTACTCGCAGGGCATTGCTGTAAGTTGTGGATAATTTATTTTCCCCTGCTATTATATTGTGTAAATTACCATGTTGGCAATATTTTAGCCTTTCACACTTTGAATCAGTGCCCAGAATAATTCTAACAAGATTTTGATTCTCCGGAAGCAACTCAAGGAAGAAAGCTCTTCAGAATGCCTGCATATTCATTTAAACTTCAGCTGAGAAACATCTCCTCCAGGTCAAGTATAAGGTGTACCTGAAGGGTAAGTGATACTTATCTCATCTCCCTGCTGATATGTATGCCCTCCTCTGTTGCCAGGAACAATTGTAGGACCTTGCCAGCTGAGTGCACATTCTCTGGCATTTCTACCTTAGGATGCAAGTTCTAGAATTGAAACCCAGTTTGAAGCTTTCCAGAAACCTCAAAGATGAATTTAATTCCAGACATCCAGCCACATAACCAAGTCTGTGGTTTAATTTTATCACCCAAATGAGATATTTTGGTTTTCAGCCAGGAAATGCCTCATTTCTTAGTACCATGAGTAAGCAGGAAGGGTGGAAAATGGAAATCAGACTGCCCAACGAGGACAGACAGGGTGCTGTGGAAGGGATCACAGAGCCACATGGTCATGGAAGGCTGAATAAGGACAGGGACTCCATGCAGCTCTTTCTTTGCTGTTGAATAAAGATACGGCTTCACACAACAATAGGAAAAGAGGAAATAAAAAGCTTTGAGTTTGTTTTATCTCTCCCCAGTCTCACTTGTATCCCAACTTGATGGGGAAGAAGTTTTCAGAACTCATCACTGGGACCCCAGGGACCAAATCTGCCTCCACCAAACCCTCCAAGTCCAGCAGAGATGTACAGCAGAGAAATACCCCTCCTTAGATGGTCTGCTTCAATCCTGACAACCTGAGAGTCCTGGGAAGGTATTCTTTCTTAGCAGTCTTGATTAAAAGAATGTGGGAACATTGTTAATAATGTGCTAACCTAGTAAGGATGTTGTGAGAATTCAGTGAGCAAATGCCTGTGTGCCTTGCCCAGCATACGTCACAATACAAGTTATTGACTGTTACCATTCAGAATAGGGTGTCGTTCTCATTGCTATAACATTAATAATAAGGATATTCTAGCAATATAAGGAAAGAGGCTACATCTCAACATGAATGACTGTTGTTGTTTTTTTTCCTTAAGATACTCCCGCTCCAAGTCAGGATTGATTATGAACACCAGGGAAGGGAGGGCCCAGCTGGAGGGAAATAAATAGTTTCATTTCCCCTTCACACACTCCTCAGAAATACATATCAACTTTTATTTGTTTTAGCTAAGCTCTTCTTTTATGTATTCATGCTCCTATCTAAAAATGCAGAAGTATTTTGAGAAAGGAAAGANTTCACACACTCCTCAGAAATACATATCAACTTTTATTTGTTTTAGCTAAGCTCTTCTTTTATCTATTCATGCTCCTATCTAAAAATGCAGAAGTAGTTTGAGAAAGGAAAGGCCCTTAGAAGTACTTTTAAATTTCTTCAAGTTTTCTAATGAACTTAATAAGCTCCCCAGCTACATCTTACAAAGTAAAGAAACCTTCGAAAATATTAAAGTAATTTTGTTTTCTCCAGTGGTAACAGAGCATTCTAGGTGACTAGTAAGATACATCATCATCAATTTTACAAGTGTTCCGTTAACAGTGAAAGGAAAATCACAAGAGAAAACACTTTCTCTTTGATGTCTTTTAATACATTTGGATGGAGCACTGTTGCAATATTTTTCATTAGAGCAGTTTCTCTGAGTTTTCACCTCAAATTCCAGTTCAATGATGACAATTCCAAATGTTCTTCCTCTAACTGCCTGGCTTGGCCAAGCGATTTTTGACACCGCCAGGAACTTGCCAAGATTTTTGATCAAAGGAATAATACACTAAATTGAAATCACTGTCACTCTTGTTGCTATCTTTACTCTCTCAGCGAATGCTCCCATGAGAAGGGCACTGCTGTGGGCACTGAGACTAGAAGAAACAAGAGAAAAAGCTTGAGTTTTGCCATCAATGTCATAAGTCTCCTCCAAATGGCAAAAGACACATCTGAGTCCAAATCAGAAGAAGCATAAAACCTGAACGACAGATTCATACTCAGAAGCAATATCTAAGATGGAGTGCACCTTGCTGGTGATCAAGTTCATGTGACCATTCTTAATGTCCCATTGGCTTTCTGCAGACCAGATTTCAGGAACTCCTTGCCCAAAGCTCGTAACAGGCAGGAATGTGTTTTATTCCCCAGCTGTCTAGGCAGGGTGCAGTTTTATTTACTAGGCAGTATTTCCCTGATTGGAGTCCATGGGCCACATTTATCAATCTCATCCCAGCTGCTTGATTAAAATCCAGATTCTTGGGCTCTCGGTCTAAGCTTCCTCAGAGCCCCTGCCGTAAGTCCTGCAAATCTGAGTATTTAGTAAACTATCTAGGCTAATTCTAGGAAAGCATGCATTTGAAATGAGAACCAACATTATAACTCAGGAATATCAAAACTACATGTACTCCTTATGAACAGAATCACTTCCAGGGTGATACTGGGGGGTTCTAAGAGGAAGAAGTCATGTGCAACTGCCCTCTAACAACTGAAATGCAACCTGATATGAGTAACTATAACATAACAAGACTAATTAACCCCAAAAGGGATCAGAGCAAAGTCAGCATCTTCCTTAGGTAAGTGGCCAGTTGTCTGGCCACAGAGTTGTGTCACTGTTCTCAGCTAAGATGGTTTCCTGCTTTGCTTTTAAAATAGAATCAGAAAGTGTGACTCTGGCCTCTGTAGACAATGTAGATCTGCAAGACTGAAGACGTTTTCTTCTTGGATGTCCAGAAACTCATGTTTCTAATATCCACTAAAGAAGGTATGAGGATTAGGCTCCTTCGAATGGTGACAATACAATAAGGAGATGAGGCTATGTGTCCATCTTCTGCCCATGCTGCTCTGCAAGACTGCCTCAACTCTCCAGGGTCTGGAGCAAAGTCATCCCTACAGCTTCGAGGTCTACTTGCTCCAAGCATACAATCTAGTCAGAGTGGGGAATGGATAAAACAAGTCTGTCAAAGGCATTCTGTTGACTATCAGTCAGTCAAATCAGTTTCTAAGCTGCTCTGTATTAATGAACTAAGTAGATATCATCTCTTAGGGCTTATCTTCTATGAAAAAGTTCCAGCTTTTAAATTATAACTAATTCATAAAATTACGACTTCCTAGAGCAAGAAAGAAATACAAGAACTTGTGCATAACTTTGAATATAGGCTTCAAACCAGACTTAGCTCATCATCTCATACACATTAGATGCTCCCAAAAATTTGGTCTGATTTCTTTGTTGTTGTTTGGTTTGATGGATGTATTAGGGAGACAGGAATTTCAAAGCCCATTTGGATTCCAGGAATGAAGGAGAACACTTGGCCCACCTAAGTCAATAATAAAACAGTACTCCAAGAAGGTGTTTTCCTAAATCACTGATCACTGAGCCTAGATAGAGGGAAAACTGAGTTCCTTCTTTCTGGAACACAGGGAGGCACCTGTAAGTAAAATTTTTAGTTCTTGGATTTTTAAAGGTGATGCCAGTAAATGTTTGGATATGTATCTGATTTAGCTTTCTGTAACCAACACTACAGTTAATATAGATTTGTGCTCCCTGCATGGGATTTCATATCTACAGATCAGAAAGCAAAATCCTAAGCTGGGATCCGAGAGAACAGGGGGAGCTGCAGGGGCAGTGTGACATGCTGAGACGAGCTCTCTGTCCCTGTCAGAGCAGTTTCTCACTGAGCCACGCTCCTGTCATCATGTGCTATTATCTGTAGGAGATGAGGCAACAATTCTGTAGAAAGGAGATATTTTTTTTAAAGGTTTTATTTATTTATTTGACACAGAGAGATCAGATCACAAGTAGGCTGAGAGGCAGGCAGAGAGAGAGAGGAGGAAGCAGGCTCCCTGCTGAGCAGAGAGCCCGATGCGGGCCTCGATCCCAGGACCCTGAGATCATGACCTGAGCCGAAGGCAGAGGCTTTAACCCACTGAGCCACCCAGGCGCCCGAAAGGAGATATTTTGAACTATGCCTATAAAAGTGTAAAACATAAAGATGAATATTTTCCAGATAAATAAATCTCCAACATAAGTAAAAAAAGTAAATGAGACTGATTCTGGGACAGACACTTAGAGAAAACGAGAAAGGTCTAGACCCTGCTGGGGGCCCTTTCTGCAGGATTAAGCAGAGGGCAACTTTTTTTCCCCCACCTCTGAACAGTGGTTTCCATGACATCCACTGCACCTAGGAGCATAAACTCTACCCAGAAGGAGACAATCATAAGAATGCTACCTGAAGCTACTACTAGTACTGCATTTTCCAATTAGCTTGAATAATAAACAGAAAACAGCATGGTGTGAGAATACTTAGACTAATAAGCCTGCCACAACCCTTGAAACAATCCATACCTTGAAATTATTTAGAAGTCCAGTTCATGCAAGCAAAATTTTTTTAATGAGATTGAGACTACAATTGTCTTCCATTTCCAAATCCCAAGACCACTTACTATTGAGTAGTCTACTATCTCAGGGTCTTTACACTAGGATGTAAGCACTCACAAAAAGAGGCTATCACTTTTAACAAAAGAATTCAAAGAGTCTGAAGCAAAGACTCAAAGTTGATCCATGGATTCCTAGGGGCTCCTGAGGCCCTTTTGGGGGCATGTTCATAGGATTAAAACTATTGTCATAATAATACTAAGAAGTTATTTGCCTTTTCATTGTGTTAGCCATGCACTGATGGTACGAAAGCAATAGTAGGTAAAATTGCTGTAACCCTAGCAAAAGTCAAATCAGTGGTACCAAGCTGTGCTAGTTGTCATGGTATCTCCCCCGCCAAACAGTTACAGAAATCAGTAAATCAATTAAAATCAGTAAAGAATAAATGCTAGCTTCACTTAAGAATTTCCTTGAAAAACAGCAACAATTATTTTCATTAAATCCTGACTCTTGAATACATATCTTTTTAACATTAATAAGAAGCACACATGAAGTATTCATGCTTCTTACCAAAGTCCAAAGGTTATCTCAAGTAAAAGCACAGGTGTGATTGAGTCATGAGCTGTTCTAGCTCGTTATTTCACATAAAATCATTTCTACTTGAAAAATAAATAGCAGATAACTATGGTTGCCATTTGGCCATTTGACAATACAGATTAATGAAATAAGCTTTCACATCAGGGTAAACAAATGACAATGTGTGTTTTTAATGAGATAATTTTCAAGTGAATATTAGAATTTTGGAAAACTTGGAGCCATACAAGTTATAAGCCACACAGTTTCTTCATGCTTAAAGACTTTTCTCCTGAGAACAGTAGTAATATTAACTAATATGTTTTTGGATATCATTTAATGAAATGTGTCAGTGTCTAGAAGAAATGATCCATACATGATACTACAAAATCATGCATGGATACACGATAAGCTCAAAGTGCAAGACAGACCAATAGATCATGATAGAACAGAGGACGAAAAGGTTTATTTTTAGCATTTCTGTTTCGATGTTTCAATTAGCCTCTAAGAAATTATCACTTGACAACTTTGAATGTCACATCAAAGAAGAATACCTACAATTATCTGACAGGACATTAAATATTCCTCCCTTCCAAATAGGAATCTGGATGAGACCAAATTTTCTTCATATAGTTTACCCAACTAACAGATTGTAAAAGATTGAATACAGAAGTAGATTTGAGAATCCAGTTGTCTTCTATTAAGTCAATCATTAAACATATTTGAAAAGTGCAAAGTATGTCATTTTTCTCACTATTGCTGTTTTAGAAAATATAGTTTACTTTTCACTAAAAAATGGTATTTATACTAATAGGTATTGGCTATTACTATTTTTAAATAAAATAAAAGGGAAATGTTTTAGAATTCTTTTTAGTTTTAATTTCTAATGTAGTAACTATCAATTGGTATAAACAATTAAAAAAAAGAACCAAAAAACTTCTCTGTAGCCCCCAATTTTTAAGAGTGGAAAGAGTTCATAAAACCAAACAGTGTGAGAACCACTGCCCTAAGTCAAGGGAGGAACAGTGGGTTTATTCCCCATTCCAAGAAAATCAGGAGGAGAGGAGAGTAACCGGCATAACAAAGAGCAATGCAAACAGTTTAAGAACCACTCTTAATTTATATCCTCTAAACAATAAAATGTAGAAAATGCAAAACATAATGATAAGTCGTGAAATAGCTAGACCACCTTTTAGTGGCCCAAAGAGCAGCAAACGCTTGGAGGTCAAGTCTTTGGGAGACCATGAGAGCGTAAGTCTACAGAACTACAAAGTGAGACCTCCTTTATCTTAGTTTATAAAATCCATCACCTTTGACAGAAACCAAAGACAAGGACAATGATTAATAAGGAAAGAAAGATAGAGGGTCTCCGAAGCAGGGATGACAATGGCAGGAAAAGCAGACATGTCTGAGTGACAAAAAAAGGTCGTCCCCAAGAATGGTAAGAAGAAGGAAGAAAAGACAAAACACTAACATTTGAGGGACATTTGTTAGGTATAGAATATGAGCTCTATCTTTCACATGCACCATCTTACTTAATCTAAAAGGCAAGACCAAAAGGTAGGTATTGTCATCACAGAAGCTGCAACCAGACTCTTTCTTCCAGATATCTTCCTCGCAAACTCTTCCCAGAGTTCTTGAAGACATAAGAAGATACTGTGTTATCTCAACTTCTCTGAACTCCTCCTTCAGGCCTGAGAATTAAATGGAATAATGTCTGTAAAGTAAGTAAATTACTCATGTTTATATTCTTAAATACATAGCTACTCGTGAAAATGCTTTTATATTTTTCCTTTGATATTTTTTGATATTTATTAGGTGTAATTATTACACTTTCAAATTGTGGGTGCTTAAGGACATATGCAGAGCATGCTAAATTTGTAGAAGATGTAGCAAGCAAAACAACATGTACAAAATGCAAATGTACAAATGTACAAAATGCACAAAATGCAAAACATAAAGAGTAATGTCACAAGGGAATGGCACAAATATGAACACCTCTTATTAAGAATCATCTCTGAGGCCTTAAGCTTCTCACAATTCACTTTTGGAAATTCATGGTTTGGTGCCAATGGGATCAATTCATGAAGGTCCTGTATTGAGAACTTTGAGCTGTTGCATGCACCAGTGACTTACAAGTATTTAATATAAAAAAAGTTTAGCCTTCCTGTCTGAAGGTCCTAACAGCTCAACGCCCCTACACATGGACCTAGGATTGTTTCAGCCATAGGAAGGTAAATTTGCCTGTAGCTCTCTGTGTTCTCTTCAGTGCTGCTGATTACTAATAGCAGGACCACGTGAGCTGGTTGTTAGTACTAAATGGCGTGCCCTTTGGCTACAGAACAAAGCTTACCTAAGTGGTCAATGCAGGGATCAAAATTGCAAATGAGTTCTTGCTTAGTACTGAGTTGACACAAATAAAATAAGCAGCCCACATAATCAAAGAATCCTACGAAAAACATGTTAGTGTATTAAAATCCAACATTTTTATTAAATACCTACTTGCAGAGGCCATCATGCTGCTCATTGTCAAGTAATTAAACAGGCACCAACATTAGGGGTGATTTTAGCTAATGTCAGAGGCATTCCTCTCATTAAAGTCTGCCTAATCACTACATCATGATTGCCCAAGAAAAGTAAAATTCAAAATTGCTGAAGGCATACAAAAAATCTATTTTCATATTGCCTCATTATCTGAGGTGTGAATATATATGATTTCACAATTTGGGGAGCAGAATCTCCAGGATGATTATATGCAGCAAATTTCTTTTTATAACTGTGAAGGAAAAGTTTCCCAAATCTAGGGGAAAAAAAATGTTTGTTAACATCTGTATTCAACATGTTGGGAATTCATTTATGCAAGGTTTGCACATAAGTCCTAAGCACATTTGCTGCTTTATTACAACCAAAGACTACTCAAATTTTTATCTTTCATTTCCTCTAAGATTCTTCAGTTTTCTTGGTTAAAAAAAATGGTTCCTGCATGTCAAGTTTCTTAAGCTCAATTTCACTGCACGTGGCAAGCAGAATATATATTTCAGAAGCTTATAAATTTTCCCAAATAGCTAGTAAGTTCAGCACACTTGGTTTGCTGTTTAGTTCTGCATAACTTTTTATGTTAAGAAACAAAATAGAAGATAAGTAAGTCTTATTATAAAATGAGCATTCTTCTAGTAATTTAGCAAGAATCTGCATTTATTGAGCCACAAATGTCTAAACATCAGTCAATCATTCAGCAGGAATTTAACAAATCCTTACTTTCTGTGTCCCGTGGTCCTGCCCATTACAGGAAATCTAAAAATACTAAATCTGCCCTTCTTTAAGGAACTTATTGAGTATTATGAGAAGTAAATAAGACTATGTCAGAATATTTTTAGCATGCTAAATCACAGAGGTTTTTATATATTTGTGAGTGTTTTTCTACATATTCTGCGCCATTTCTTCCCTCTTCCCAACCCTGCCCTCCATATTTAAATATTTAGCTAGGCATAAATGCTTCTGATTTTCACTTTACATATAAGATGTGGCAGCATCAAGTAGAGGAAAAAATACATTTCTTTCTTGTCTTTTGATTTTCGAAAGACTAGTATTTAGGAGAATGCAAAGGATTTATATATAGAAGAGAAAGATTTTGCAAAACACAAATAAAAGTAAGCCTGCACTGTTCCCGATCTTCATCCATCCAGATTAGAATAGAATCCCTAGGATAGGATGGGGAGGAACGGAACTGACAAAAGCATAAATATTGATGCATCCCAAGGACAAGGATCACATAACCAGCATGAAAAGTAACAAAATTCTAGGAAGGCTTATGGGATCAGAAAGCAAGAGACCTGTACCTCACTTCTTTTTTTTTTTTTTTAAGGATTTTATTTATCTATTTGACAGAAAGAGAGAGAGATCACAAGCAGGCAGAGAGAGAGGAGGAAGCAGGCTCCCTGCTGAGCAGGGAGCCCGATGCGGGCCTCGATCCCAGGACCCTGAGATCATGACCTGAGCTGAAGGCAGAGGCTTAACCCACTGAGCCACCCAGGCGGCCCCTCACTTCTCAGATAAAGGCACAAAGAGGCAGCAGTGCTCCTTCCCAGCTGAAGATGTGGGAGAGGAACAGCCACCTGATATGTATTGGCAGACACAGCCTACTGTGGCCTCTGGGATTTCTTCCTCTTTCATGGGGCAGGAGTGCACAATGATGGCCACGTGCCCAGGGATGACATCAGGGCAGCAGAAAGAGCAATGGACCCATAAGGGCCATATTGATGGGATACAGATACATCTCCAAAGCACCCTAATTAGAGGTGAACACTAGCAGAATATGCCACCCCAGAATATGACTGAAGGAGCTCAGGATTTTCCAACCCAAAATACGATGCTGTGAAAAATAGCAAACTTGGGGAGAAGCTTTTTCTGAACTCCCCTTATTACCTAAAAACAGATCTTCCAAAAGAAGTTTAATTGTCACAAATCTCCCCTCCCCAGGAGTTTCAACAACCAAGGAAAAATGACTCTTACCACAGAAAGAGACTAGAAGTCAACACCACACTTAGACAAACTGTCACAAAATGTCGCGCCTCTCACCTATTCTTCTAAGGGCATATTCACCTTTCCTAAAATTCCTGTACTGTCTCCTACAAGACCTTTATCTTCCCTCCACTTTCTCTATTAAAATGGTATTTAAACATGAATTTTTTTAAGATTTCATTTATTTATTAGAGAGAGTGAAAGAGAGAGAGTGCTAGAAGGGGGAAGATCAGAGGGAGAGGGAGAAGCAGACTCCCCACCGAGCAGAGACCCCCAATGTGGGGCTCGATCCCAGGACTCTGGGATTGTGACCCAAGCCAAAGGCAGAGCCTAACTGACTGAGCCACCCAGGTGCCCCTAAACTTGAATTCTAAGCTACCTTGGAAACTTAATCATTTTCCCCTGGGTATCTCGTATGTATACATGAGGTATACATGTTAAAAGATTTCTTTTGTTTTTCTTTTGAAAGTCTGATTTTAGCATAGGAGTCTCAGCCAAGAACTCAGAAGGGTAAAGGGAAAATCATTTCTTTTCCCCTACAACTGAATGGCCAAGGACTTGATGGGGCAATGAATACTTGAGTGGATTTGAGTTTTGACACAAAACATTGAAGATCTAATGGCCCAACCCCCACCAAAGTATTGCTAAGGCTTTAGCATCAGGTCCTATAGAGTTTAGACAATACTGGGGGGAAAGGGACAGTGTAACTTCTCACTGGGATTGTGTGTTGACCACCCCAGTGAGATAGTCAAAATGGAAATTCACTAACTATAAGAAATGAACAAAGTTGTACTTTTCCCATATTTTAAAAATGTAGATTGATATTTATAGCCAGCATTCTAGAGCAAAATCATTAGCATCTGATTAGATCCTACCCTACAGATAGTAAGAGCTCTGAGATCTAACATTTATTCAAGGCCACTTATGTACCTCAATGAACATAAGCCACTCTTTAAAAGTAATCTGGGAGGGTTTCACAAGAGAGAATAAACCAGAGCTGGCCATTGGAGGACAGGTAATGTTTAGGGAAGATGATTATTAGGAAGGGAAATTTACTTGATAGGAAAGAAAAAGCAAAGAAAAAAGGAGAAAATGGGATCGGCATTACACGTCACAGAGGAAGATGAGTGGCCAGCTAGGAACTGAACAAGTATGGATGTAGAATAAGATGAAAATATTTGACTAGGGATAATAAGGTCGTATGAGCTTGAACACCAATGCAGTCTGCATGACCATACGTGACAAGCAGTGAAAAGTTCAATCTATGTTAGGATTCTCTTAAATATGATCAATTTCAACCTTTATAAGCAATCTTAAAGATGAAGTTCTCTGAAACGAATTGGCACACCAGATCATTCTTCTCGCTCTCCCGAATGTTTGTGTGGCTGAAGGTAGAGACAATAAACTGCAGAGCAACACAGTGTAATTGGCAAGGAGGGGGCTTTGAAGGAGGGTCTTTCATCACCAGCACTATAACAGAATGTCATTTACATGAAATTGATTTTCAGTGGTAGAATTATGCTTGTGATGTTCCATTGTAAATATTGACAACATTAAAAGGAATGTCTAAAAGACGGGCACTAAAATGTCACCAGAAAAAGGCTGACTAGTATTTATGCTAAATTCCTCAAATTGCATCCCCTTTTTACATAAGTAGTGATGCCTCAAGAAACAAAGCAGATAATTCCCTAGAGCTATGAAGTGAAAGGAAATGAATGTGCCTACATTCATGTAGAAAGACACCCACTGCCCCTCTCTCAGAATGACGCAGGTTTTTTCCTCCCCTTCTTTGAGGATTTTCAGATAAGAAAGCTTACATCTTTCCGGTCTTGAGGTCAGAAGATGAGTAGACAAAATAAATCACTATAGAAATAAAGGACCCTCACAAACATGAAAGGATTTCTAATCTTGAGTAGAGAATCACGTATCCATGGGACTTTGCATTTGAACTTAGAATCATGTTTATCTATTTAATGAGTAATTAGACGAGCAACTTGTTAATGATGGGAGGGGGAAAAATCAGACTCCACTGCTTCTCTATTAGTTGTAATAAAACAAAGGCTAAAAGGCACAATCTGAGCATTGCACTCAGCTGAATTTCTAGAAGCTTTTAGTTTGTCCTCTATCATCTTCTCCCTCGACATCTAGCAGTTTCATTATGAACCATGGGTAGCCTGTGTACTGTTTAATTCAAGAAAATAGGCTGCAGTCTTGTGATCTCCAATATAATTTTTAGAATTATATGCAATTATTCTGAAAGAAGAAACTGAAGAACTATCCTGGAATTCATTTTAAGAATATTATTTCTCACATAGTACATTTATTAAGTAATTTAGAGCAAAATATTTTATTGGGTTGCTAATTATATTACAGAACACTATATTATATTTTTGAGCTTGTGCTAAAATATCCTTGGAATGAATCATAATTCTAGGATTAATAGACTTACAGGTTTTGAAAAAAAGAAAGGTTCTTTTTGAAATATTGCAATTATTGCTTTGCATTGCTACTGAATAATGCTTTCTTCCTCCAGTTATTCTGAGGAATGTAATTTAGAGTGCTTTGTACAGAATCTTATTATAAATTTGAATTTTGAGAATGACATTTTACATCAAAAGAAAAAACTTGTTGAGAAACACCAAATGCAGAAATTCTAAGACTGCTACAGAAAGTTAAATACCTTCTACTATGATCAATAACAACCGGAGGCATAGAGGTACAGTTGCCATCTCATAAGAAAGTCTATGGATTTCACAAAGAATCACAATCAGCCATTTACTTGGGGTCAGCTAAGTAGTAAAGCTACTTGTTTAAGTTGAGTATTTGTGCCAAAGTGATGGTAGAACTTATGAAAACAGAATAATTGGCAGAAAATAGGCCTGCTCTTCAAATGCCCTCAGAAAACACTGAGTATGAGAAAGTTCAGTGTTCATTTCCTGGATATCTATTAGACCGTGGCTTCCTAACATGAAGATAGTAGGTGAAATCAATGAAGAGCCAATGAAGTAAGTTGCTGGCCTCAGGGAGAAAGCTGGCATGACGTGGCTAAGGTCACCTGGGGGCAAAACTGAATTCTGAGTATAAGCTTCCTAACTCCAAAATCAGTTCTACATACAACAGTCCTCCTGATTTTTTCAGGAAAGGAAATAGTGGATATTGTACATTTATTTATTTGTCTAGTTATGTATGTGCTTGCTTATATGTCATGATTACAGGCTAGAGCTGAATAAACTGGCTACTTATTAGGAAAGAAACATAGGTTGGGAGCCCAGGGTTGGAACCTGAATTAGAGCCTTAAGCCTGAGGTTTAAAATCTGACTAAAGGGTTGCTTTAATGACCAATGAAAATAATGCCAGTGTGAAATAGTGAAAAGTACACAAGAAAGGGAATAGAGAAATGCAGGCTTTTGTTGCAAAAACAATTAAGTCTAAATGATTAGCTGTCTGTGGGCAAATAACCTAACCCCTAGATCCTGAACTGGTAAAATAAAGAAATTGGAATAAAATCACTTTATATTACATAAGATCTTTTTTATTTGTTCTATTTAGGAAAAATAAAACACAATTTCAACTTTATTTTTTCATCAGTTAAAAACTTCAGATATTTTGATTCATCTTTAGTCTAGTCAAGGTATTGTGCCTCATAAATACTAAGCTTGCAAAATACTCTGTTCAATGAATAAAGTTATTTCTGAACAAATCAATAAATGAAAGATTTCATAACATAGGGTATCATTTTGTAATTGACAATGAAATCAACAGTAATCAAATTGATTTCTTATGCTCACCATTGTTTCTCTATGACTATATCTTACAGATCTGTCTGAATGTAAATACAATATCTCTTTTCCTCCCCCAAAAAAGTCCTCCAATCCTGGATTTCCTCCTGCCATCTATTTTGAACACTATTGTGTTCTGGGGCTGCAATCTGTACCATCGATAAAGTCAGTGCCGCCCAAACTTTGTTGGCTTCTAAAAGGCAGGGAATGCATCTGTCTAGATACCCCTTAAGCAATTAGACATAAATTACATGGTTTCAGAAGTGAGTAAGTGATATGTTTGCTGAAGAGTTCATCCAATATGATCCCTAAAATTACCAACATAACAAGGCCAAAACTTTGATGTCCAAATATTCTGGTCATTTTGGTTACTAAATCATACCGCCAAAAAATGTTTCTAATCCATTACTATAAGATTAGCCTAAGAGTAGTTAAATTGACAGGATTTACCCCCAATGTGTGGTGAAAACAGAATTGTCCCATTGATCATGTCAGCATGCCTCTACCTTAACTCATTCTCTGGACCCTGCTCCCAGGCCCCATTACTTGAATCTGGCAAGAGTTTAGAGGAGAGAAAAATCACTATCAGGCTAGAAAAAAATAGTTCAGAGTCCATCATCCTGTTGGAATTATTAGTAGGATCCCAAGGAAACCAGGGCACTTTGGCTAGTGTCCTAGTCTAGTCTAGAGACTAGAAAGCTGGGTAAAAGACTAGACATGGAAACTGAGGGAGACTAAAGGAATCCTGAGGACAGACTTTGCCCATCTTATATTTTTCCAAGGATCACCTCAGCTCACTAAATTTAAATACAATTTTTGCCATTGGATGAGAACTCTAAGGTAATATTATAATTAAGAGAGAGAAGGTGTGCCTACAGTTGGTTGAGGATTAAATTGGGAGGTAAAAGCCAAATCATTTATTTTCTACCTTAATTTGACCTAGCTACCTTTTTAAAGGTCTTTTTTTTTTTTTAAGATTATTTATTTATTTATTTATTTGACACAGAGAGAGAGATCACAAGTAGGCAGAGAGGCAGGCAGAGAGAGAGGAGGAAGCAGGCTCCCTGCTGAGCAGAGAGCCCCATGCAGGGCTCCATCCCAGGACCCTGAGACCATGACCTGAGCCGAAGGCAGAGGCTTTAACCCACTGAGCCACCCAGGCGCCCTGACCTAACTACCTTTTTTAGAAATGCATTTTAAGCCAATTCTAAATGAGGGTTTGGATTCTAAATCCAGGTTTGAATCACATGATAGATCACTGGGCACAGACTCAGAAGTCCCTGACCCTCTAAAAATTGAGGTCTTGAGAGAAAACTGAGTTTGTTTTTTCTGTAAGATATCCTTAATATGCTTTAACACCCTGGAGCTATAAATTTTAGTGTATGTATGAAAGGTCTATGGAGGAAATTTTAGCCTTGAAGCTGGGTCAGTAGCATTCAGTTGAAGTCCAGCCATTCAGCATTTATGCTATTTACCAAGTGGCAAATACCTATAAAGGTAATGAGCTTAAGTGGCTTCATCTAACATAACGGTGCTTTAAACCGATGTCTAACAAAAACTCATTTGGAAATGAGAGAAGAATCTCTGCTTGATTGGGGACAAAACAATAAGATATTTCTATCCTCGGCTGAGCTAAGAAATGAAGCGATGAATTCAAAGTAAAGCACCTACACTCTAAGTGATAGGATCTGCCTGTGGCCCAGGGTGCGAAACAGCTTGTGTTTGGAATGGGTCGGGCCAGGGAATTAGTGGCGGAGACTAGATGAGAACAGAAAGAGAGGAGAGAAGAGGGGAAAGGTCAGGGAGGACAACAAGNGGGGGGGGGGGGGGGGGTGTTGGGGAGGGCAGTTCTCAACTAGCATCACACTCCCACAACTTACTCAGCTATTTTGATGTCCCAAGCTTCCTCTAAGAAAGATCCCTGCAGGATCTGCTAAGTGCAAATCATTTTTCTATTTGTCCTCTCTTCCCTTTCTTCTTCTAAGGGCCTAATGAAATGAAAATATAGGCGAAGAAATGAGATTTTTATAATAATTTTATTTCGGGAATACAGACAACAGCCCTGTATCCCCTCAGTATTGATCCAGCACTCTGCCTTGCCAGCCTCTTTTTAAGTAATTTTAGTACAGGGACCCTGGGTGGCTCAGTAGGTCAAACTGCTGCCTTCAGCTCAGGTCAGGATCCCAGGATCCTGGGATCAAGTCCCCTCTCGGATTCCTTGCTCAGAGGGAAGCCTGCTTCTCTCTCTCTCTCTGCCTGCCTCTCTGTCTGCTTGTATTCTATACAACCACCTAGAATACATAAAGAAAATAGGATAAGAGGAAGAGTACTCTAAAGACCCCTGTAATCCCTAGTCACCATGCTTTTTTCAAAGCTTATGCTCATCTTACTCAATTACATTTTCTCCTGAGGAGAATGTAGTGTTAAGAACTTGGAAATGAAATCAACTAACCTATATTCCTTACATTATACCAGAAGAAACTGAGCCCCAAAGCCACTAAATGAATTGTCCCAGAACACACACAAGTCTGGTGATAACAGGATAATGCCCAATTTTGCTGGCATTACCACAATATTAAGGATGGTATCTATGCACATTTAAATGATTATCTGTAGGTCAGTACACTATTCACTCTTTTCTTATTCACACAACAACAACAACAAAAGCTTTAGGAAAAAAATCTGTTATTATATTTTCTTTTCCCTAATCCATGCTTCCTTGATCTCCTGAGACTTATTCAGAGCAAACAAAGACCTTATGAACAAGTCTTAGAAATGTGATTTCTTTAATGCAATGTGTATTAAAATGTAATTACCAATAATCTTAAATTGATGGCATAAAGAAGAATTGACTTTTATGGTTCTTTCTGTCTTAATCAGTAGGCTTTCTTAAATGAAAATAAATGGCCAGTTAAGAGTTGAAAATGTGTTTGAAATTTTGAACATAGTCATCTATCTATTGTTTCAAAAAATTTTCAATATTCAATGACAATGTATTCCACTGAGATGTCTCATGAAAAAATAATTACAAGTTAAGAGGATAACACCAGGGGGCATCAGAGTGGCTCAGACAGTTGAGCTCTTGGTTTCGGCTCAGGTCATGGTCTCTGGGTCCTGAGATCTGGCCCCACATCAAGCTCCAAGCTCAGTGGGGAGTCTGCTATCTCTCTCTCCATCTTCCTCTCTCTGCCCCTCCCCCTGCTCACAAGCTTGCTCTCTCTCTCAAATAAATAAATAAATCTTAAAAAAAAAAAAAGGAAGGATAACATCAGTATGCCACATTAATATGAAGAAGAAGGGGTGACAAAAAATAGCCCTTAGTCCTTTGGCTGAGAAAATAATATAACTTCTCTTAAGTTTAGTTCTGTCATTACAAAAACACCAAACAAACAAAAAACAAAAACAAAAAAAAATAGTGTAATTCTTTTAAAATTTTCACTGATGAAATATAAACTCTGTAAAAGGTTAAGTAAAAATGTAAAGCATAGGAACTTACTGCCATCTTGTGGAATGTTTGTTATTACATTTTGAAGTATCTTCTCCCCCTTTATTTTCTAGAATGTCATTTTCCGTTGCTATTAGTTAGAAAACGACTCAATCGTTCCCCAGCAACTAACCAGAACTAATATCATTTACAAAACAAGACATGAGAAAACTCGTGCATTTTGCATGATGGAGATTGTGATTCCTTAGTTAAAGATGTGATTTCCTCAGCACCCCTTGTTTTCAGTCATTTACTTATCTACTTCCCCTGGTAAGTTGATTTTGCTCTTAATTTACTATGCTAACTTGTCAAGGATTAAGCATGAAAGGAAAAAAAATGTTAGCAGAGTGTTAACTAGCAAAAAAAATAAAAAATAAAAAAGCACATTCTATTCCCAGCATCTAGAGCAATTGTTGCAGTCTGTCTATCCACACTACCCAAAGCTTGGTCCTGGGCCTGGCATCACCTGAGAGCTGTTAGAAATACAGAAACTCTGGCCTTATTCCAGACCTGCTGAATCAGAATTTGCATTTTTATGAGATCCCCAATTGATTCACATACACAGGAAAATTTCAGAAGCACTAGCACAGGTCGCCATATTTCACTCCACTTACTTAGAGCAAAATATGCATACACACACACACACACACACACACACACACACACACACAATGTTGGAGTTATGAGAAAAGCCAAGCATCAAAACACCTGGATTCAAGTCCATGTTACTTAATTGTGTGCCTCTGACTTTAAGCCCCAGTAATTTAATTTTTGTGGACCTGAGATTTTGCCATCTGTAACACGGAAGAAGGTTTATTACAAGATGATTCTAATGTCCCCTCTCATTCTAAAATTGTAGATTTATTATTTATGCATCAGTTGTTCACTGAGTTAAACATCCATGCATGAGCAAATTGATTGTCTCAATACTGATTTTTTGACTTAATGATTAAATTTTAAATTCAGAGCTGGCAAATGGTTTCGTCCCAGCAGAAATGTTTCATCTGGTAAGCAAGGTATTTTAAAAATTGGAAATTATTTACCAACGTTTTTAATTATGATTTTACCACAAGCCTTGTGGATTTTCTTCTTCTCTTAAAAAATTAGAAAATCTTCCAATTCTTAGCTCACATTTCCACATGGAAACAATTACCTATGGTGGGACCCCATCTGTCCTAGTCTCCACTCAGCCCTATTCTTTACATTGATGCTGGTCCCTGTGGGCATTGGAGTCAGTAACCTCTGGCTTTGGTGATGTCCTTAATCAAGTCTTTTAACATGTTCAAAAGCTACAATGGACTAAAGGAAAACTTGCCCTCCTTCACAAACTCTAATCTTCAAAGCTGGATAGTGTATTTCTTCTTGGTATTAATACTCTTATTCAAAGGTAACCTCTAGAGGCCCGTTGGTGGCTCAGTCTGTGGAACACCCGACTCTTGATTTCAGCTCAGGTCATGATCTTGCAGTCATGGGATGGAGCCCACCACCCCCTGTCAGGCTCTGCACTCAGTGTGGGGTCTGCTTGTCCCTCTCCCTCTGCTCCTGCCCCCACTCGCACTCCCTCTCTCTCTCAAATAAATAAATAAGCAAAAATCTTTTTTTAAAAGAGATATTTTTCAAAGGTAACCAGTAAGTGCATTTAAACAAGTAGAAGCCACATGAAATACCTTTGATCATAGGGATTTTCATACAGCAAATATTTACTGAACAATGCACAGGGTGGTAGAACAATTTTACACAAGACAACAATTCCTATTCTGTCTTAGGGCCTTACAGGGAAGAGATATAAATGAATGCGTAATTCTAATAACATATGATGGTGGTTTTGTTACAGAATGTGAGCTGGTCTAGGAGTTCATTGTTCATAACCACCTTTAAGCTGAGACCTAATAGGCAATAGTATCTAGTGACAGAGATGGGAAGAAGGTTCCAGAGACGGAACGGCAAGAGCAAAGCCCAACGGGGAGAGAGAGCAAGGCAAGAAACTAACTAAAAGATAAACAATGCTGCTGGAATGAAAAAGAAAGAAGCAGAAACCCGACATGAAATGAGCCTGAAGAGACAGGATAGTTTCTAGATGTTCGATGTTCTCCTAGGAGCCGTGGAAGGTGACCGATGGGGGCTTAAGCAAATAGTCATCTTTGAGCTTTTAAAGTATCACTCTGACTTAAGTCTACATCTATGAGCTTGCATAGTTACAGAAATTACGGCATCAAATAAATTTATAAATGCACCACCATCAGATTCATACTTTGGCAAATGGATGAAAAATATGAATCCCTCATGCCCTAGAAGCACCATAGCATAGGAATAGGACATAGCTTTCACATTTCACAACATATTTTTTATCCTGTTATGAATCTCCAAGATAGTATGCAGAACTTCTTTGGGGGGTAATGCTAGAAGTCTCAGCTTGCGCTCTGTCGATGGTGAGGCAGACGGAGCCGAGCGGCTCCCCAGCAGTCCTTGCCCCTGGCACCACTAACACAGGCTGTGCTATGTAGAGGGGCCAGAATTACAGCCAGTGACATTCACTCCTGGGTGCACATGAGGGTGAAAGCATCATCCCTTGACCTCCTGGCTCAAAGCCAGTCTCCTCTAGATGATCCTGCTGTTTCCAAGCAGTCCACAGCTGGGTGACTCATTTAGGATGGCACTTCAGGGTTTTTAAAGCATTCCTTCTGTTCAACCTACTTATTTCATCCCACTTAATGCAACAGCTAAGCATCGCTTGGATCCCCTGCTGTTGGACATTGACTGCACATTTCAGTCTGAGCAGAGTTAGATGGAGATTACAAATAACAGAGAACGGCGAAGTCTCCAAAATTAATTGGGATTTATTTATTTTTTTAAAAGTTGAAGAAAAGAAAAAAAAAGAATAAAAGTTGCACATATATGGCCCACCCTCCCCCTCTCCCCAAAATGTCCTTCATTACTTCATCTTACAGCCACTTTAACGGGTAGAGTTGCCTTCCTTTTTTCAGGCCATTATTACCACGTACTAGCAGTTTTCATGCCAATTACCTGCCATCAGAGCCTTACCCTAGTCAGATTGTGAAAGGGATGTTTCTTCCACTACCAAAATATTTTTCTGTGTTTAGCTCTAGACATCTGAACCAGAAAAATCACCTTAAGTGATGAAAAAACATGGTGTGCAGATCAACTCTCTGGGTGCCTGTAGAGAGATTCACATCCAGGTAAATAACTCTTCAGGCCCCCTGGTCAGGACTTATCAGTGGAATTCCTTCCAGGCAGGTGGAAGTTGAGATGCAGGCGAGAGCAGCTGTGTGCACCACAGCTTCAAAAGGCAGGCAGATAACTAGACAGATCTGCCTCCAGGCAGGTCCTCGACAAGAGAAAGCCTATCAGACAGGCAACAGCTCTTGCCTGCCTAGAAAATAAACTGGAAGCCACCAGGAGTGGGGTTCTGAGTCCAGAAACTCCCTCAGCATGTCCTGGAAGGCAGGTCCACGCGAGGCAGGCGGGGCCACGGGACTTGGAGCCCCAGAAGCCCACCCCTAGGCTCCTTTCTACATGCTCTCGCACTGTAACAGTAACTCTGGAAGAAAAACAATTTTTTTTAATGAAGTACTGATTTAGACTGTGAGGCGATGCTGAGCTGTCTTGCTCTCAAAAGATAAAAGGAAGAATATAAATGTTCGTGTGTGTTTGTTGTGTGGGACGTAAAGGCAGCTGATAATCTGTGTGTGTATTTATGAGTGTTCTGTTCATACACAGTTGTAGCATCGATAGGCAACCCTGTAAATGATTCTTACTATCTTATCTTGAGTTCACAACCTATGATTTCAGGAGAATTTATTTTTAAGTCGAACCCAGAAATCAAATATAAGAAAGGAAACACAGCTGGCAGATTATTGAAAACAGCCCCAGGAATAGCAACAGCTTATATATTCTTGAATTTCCTCGGGTGTAATGGATCGGAGAGAACAGTGATTAGAGGAGATCCTGAGTCTGTCTGGCACAACTCACCTAGGACTGCCCACTGTTAGTTTTCCCTGTGAAGTCAAGTTAGAAATTTGGGAGTCTCAAAAAGTAGACCATGAAAGGGCTGAGCAGATAATTGTAAGTGACTTAATACCTAGTGAGACAGACACAATGAAGTCTAAATCAATGGCTTGATATCGTGTTGCTCTACATCTCCTGTCTTTAAAGCAAATTAGAGCACGTAAATTTGGTGGCAGTACACAGTGTATCTTATAGGAGTTTTGGGCCACCCAGACTGTCCCGAGGCTAATAGAATCCCAGCCCCTAAATGCTAGCAATATCCCAAATCTAGACCTATCTCCATTTCCACTGGAAGCAACAACCATTTCTAAGAGCTTGTCTGTGACTATCAGTTCAAGAGGTGACTGATTCTGATAGAGAAAGAGGAGGAGAAAGGTCAGAGAAATAATAACAACGTGATCCTAGATAAAGGCCCTGGATAGAGCGAGGAAAGACATGTGAGTAGAACGTTTAAACACCCAGAAGAAAGTCAAGTATGAAAAGTGAGGAGTATAAAGAGATCAACACAGATGGAATTTTTTTTCCTATCCTGCATTAACAGCAATTTCTCCAAGTGTATATATATAATAGAGCATTATATGGCCAAGCAATGTTAGAAAGAAGCCTCATCACTGGGTGTCAAAGTATGAAATTGTGAGAAAACATTTCAAAATGTATACAGTCCAGACAATTAAAGTCTGGATGATAGACCTATAACATGGAAAAAGGCACTGATTCAAAAGACATACCTACTACATAGCTCTTATCACATTTCAACACATCATAATTCATCTTACCATCGAAGAAGTGTTCACTGAACATCGCATCTATTGTCTTAAGGCACACACATTCTAATAAAGGAGACAGAGAAAAACATATAGACAAATATGTGACATGAGAGAAGATTGTGATAACTTTTCAGGTAAAAGGCATAGGGTTAATGCTTGAGCAGAATATGAACAGGGAACTGTGAAAAATAGTAGCTCTTCCACACGGGGGTTTAGGAAGTCCTTCCTGATTAACACAATGAAGCCAGACCAGTGAATATCTGGAGAAAGATGGTCACATGAAGCAGGAGCAATGAGGGCCCAGCCCGAAGAGAGTGATAATCTTGAGATGCTCAAGGAAAAGGTGCAAGCCAGAGTGACCAAAGGGAGAGAGTGGCAAGAACTGAAATGAACAGATTGGCAGGGCAACCCAAGAGGGGCTTTGGAGGCTGTGGATGCTTAACAGACTGAGCCACCCAGGAACCCCAGCTAGTTTTTGCTTTTAAGAGATTTTTACATCTCCTGTATATGAAACAAATTATATCCCAGAAAGAATGAATGGAAGCAGGGAGAGCTGCTGATAGCATCCTATTGTGGTAACCCAGTAAGAAGATGATGGTAGATCAGAATACAGTGATGGGGAGGTGGTAGGATGTGGATTATGAGTCCAGTTTCTCTGCACCTAAGAAAGCCAACAGAATCATTATACTTCAATATACAAATTATCTCAACACAGGCCTCTCTATTCCATCAATTACTTTGAGCCCTGGTGCTGTGTTCCCCAAACTTGCTTGATGATGGGGACTGCTTCAGTACACTGACTGAGCCTTCTCCTGGAGTTTCTGATTCTGTAAGCTTGGTGGGGTCCAGAAATCTATTTAACAAGTTCTCTAGGAGATTTTAACAATAGGCAAATTGGGGAGTGCTGGCTTTAACAATCGAATTTCCTTATTCTCTATACTGATATAGATAACTCCACCTCCCAGTGAAACAGGGAGTCCTCATGATTAAGGGTATGAAGGATGTCACCAAAGACATGGCTTCCGGTTCTAGATGCAGCTCAGAATCACACAAAAGCCTTGATAAAAATGCTTTCAATCAATAGACCAGAGTGGGCATGTGGTTTCACTTCTCCTACAGATGTCTTCTATTTCTACTTGCTACTATGCTGGTTTAGATTCTTATTATTTGTACTTATTTTCATTTTTTAAAAACTGTCAGGAATTCCGTTGCCAGCTCAATCTTCATAGTACACTGTATTGAAAAATACTTTCCCCCAGCTTAGAAACTTTCCTTGGGCCCCCTTTTCTAGAATTCCCCAAACTTTGGTTGAATTCTCAATATAACCTGCTATGTATGACTGGGCCTCTGCATAACTTTGTAGTTTTCTCTATTCCTATTCCCTTATGCATCCTCCTGTTCTGACCTTTTTGGCCAACCATAGCAAGGACTTCACATTTTCTGTTGTTTGCTCGTGTCGTTCTTTCCCTTTCCTTCAAGGCTGAGTGGGCCGCCATACTCCACTAACTGTGTTGGAACATTTTAGCCAGCCAGAAGTGATTTCTCCTTTACCTCAACTCTTCTGGAAGGACTCTTTAGGCCATTTCAATGGCTTATCAGGCTCCATATTGCAGCTGTGAGTTTAATGTACATTGCTCAGTGATGATAAGTATTAATTTCAGGAGAGTGTATTATATCTAATGGATATTTGTTTGTATGCCCAATTTGCTTTGCATAAATCAAGCATTTAAGTTCTCCATGATGACATCAGAAACCAGAGGAACGAAGATCTAGAACCTTACAGCAGCTCCCCACACTGGTCAGGCGTATCTGTCCTCTGGAGACTGCCATGGATGGTAGGTACACTGGGATGTGGAGCCTGCTTCCCTCTCCAGTCTCGTGTCTTCTTACTTGTCTCCTCCTACTTGGTGCTCCAACAAAATCAAATTGCTTTTTTTTTCCCCAGCACCACAAAGGAGTCTTTTATTCATACTGCAGCTGGTCCAGAACTTGGTCATGAAACCCCTCTCATTCTTCTCCATCCTGCTCATTCCTTACATTCTACAGTGAGGACACAGCTCAGCAGCCACTTTCTCCAGGAAGCCCCTCTTGCCACCAACTGCACCCCTTCTACCACTAGGTTAGAGGACCCCCTTCTTTCTCACATAATTTGAGAACTAGGTGTAGACATGCCCTTCATTAATCTATCAGGAAACTGTAAGTTTCTTAAAGTCAAGAAATATGTCCTTTTTTCTTTGAATTTCCAATATCTGACACAAGTAAGGCTCTAATAAATATGACACCATATAAATATACATTCTGCAAGATAAAGAATAAGCATATTGACAATGTGTCCTGAAATTGTTCATATCCTTCTTCTTATTCCCCCAGATGATTCTGATGTGCACCCAGATGCAGCATGACATCCGACCAAATGTCATTGGCACTAAGTAAAAATCACCAGGATTCCCTGGCTGGACAACACAGACCACCAATTTTAATAAAAAGCAAAAATGTCTAAACTGTAAAGCTTAGTCACAATTAACGTTCAGGACTGAAGCAACTTCATTAATAATCTAGAGGTATAAAACCTTCCAAAACGAAGTTGTCTGATTTGAATTGTCCCTATGTTCTCTATAGATTGATCTAACTCACTGAAAAATTAATCTCATTTTTACTTCTTCCAGCCTCAATAGGACACAGCTGCACTGATGTTCATATCAATTGATGGAGTGAAGAAGCCTCATCTTTATTCAGTGTGAAGCAGCTGCCAAGAGAAATGGCCTTTGAGAGAGGTAATAAGTTCATGAGGATCACCTGTGCCATGCAAAACAATATTTGATTTTTTTGAAAGTTTAAACCGATTGGAAAGAACATATAAATTAAGTATCTAGTTTGTGGGTGAGAAGTTTTGCTTCAGGGTGACAGAGTGCACCATCAAGGTGATACACTTCAGACATTGCCTTCCTGTGACACGAGGGAATCGCAGAGCAAATGGAACAGAGGAAATTATGACCCACTGGCCAGGATGGATTTGTAACACAGGAATGCCACACAAATACACTCTGTTCTTATCTCGGTGAATAAGACTTTAGACAAATAAAACAAATGCCAAAATATAGGTTTCCTCTGTGTATGAACATAGTCTACAAAACAAGGCCATGATATATTGGTAGACGAGTCTCAGCTCTTCCACAAATGTTTCACCTTTCCTCTTTATTTTCAAATTATAAATTTCTCCCTTTCTTCCTATTCTATTTGATTCCAAATCTTTTTGTTTGCTCACAAAACCTTTGTGTTATGCTCCAAGGGAGGTTCTCTCTGCTGCTGTCTGTCAAACAGATGACATATGTTCAGTTTAACAGAATTGCTACCAAGGGAAGGCACACACTCTCTAAGAATTATGAAGCCATTCTCTTAGATTCATCAAGGTTTGACCTTTTAATAGAAGATAGTGTTTACTTTAAGGTGCTATTATATTGAAATCAGGAATGAAATACTGAGTTCTTTCAGCTGGAAAAAAATGTGGAAAGAAGATAAACACTGGCAAATAGCCCAATACATGCCATGGGCAGTTATAACTAATTTACATATAGCTATTAATTTGCTTTTTATAACAACTCTTTAAAATCACATTGTATAGATAAGGAGGTAAAACAGAAATCACAAAGCCTGGTCATCCAGCTACTAAGTGACACAGCCAGGATTTGAAACTGGGTGGTGTGGCTTTGTAATCCCAATTTAACCTCTTAACTACATTATGTTAAACTTCTACAATAGATTTTGGTTGGGCAATGTAAGGATTCATAGATCCTTGAAAAATTTCTAGCTAAAGTGGTAATGTTTCTGATATAAAGAATCTAAAGAAAATGGCGTACTATTGTCTGGGATAATTATAAAGCAGTCCATCTTCTCAGCAAGTTATTATACTGGTTTCTTCTTTGTGTCCTTTCTGTTACATTGCAACAAACAACAGCAAAAACTGCAATATTCTTTCAGCTCTACTTCTGGCTATGTGGTTGGCTTTCCTCTCCCATGTACTTATCTTCATTCATAAACTTGAAACCTTCTTCCTATTGCCCCCCTTTCTAAGCACAACTCAGGTAAAATCTCTATATGAATTTTGTTTTCTCGTTCGGAGTGAGTTAAGTATTCACTTACTCAGGTACCCAGAATAAACAAAGCTTTTAGATTACTTTTATTTTTATTCATGTTATTATGAATCCATTCACAGTATACACTCACATAATTCTCATTTAGATTACCTCATTATTATTTTCAATAAGGGCTATATTCATCTACAAGGAGAAGCCTGAGCAGGTTGGTCTAAGAGATCTGAGCACAATGCAAAAGATAGTAGACAAACAGGTGGAATAAATTCCCATTAAATTTCGTCCCTGAATGTATTTGCAAAGGACCAAAAACTGTTATACCAAAACCAAAAATTACTCTCTAAATCTTAGGTAAATTTCCTGCAAACATATGCCTTGGCCACTAAACAAAGTATAAAAGGATAAGCTCAATGTTGTCCTCAATGGTAATACAAAAGCAGCTCACAGAGCATGTCTTTTATGCCAGGTCATATAACACACAAGGTACTCTAGGAGTGGCCTAAAATATATACAAATACAATTCATTTGATAGGAGTTGGCAAGGCTGGACCTAAGAGAAAAACATTGAAGAATAAAGTGGTACCAAGAAACACTATACCTTAGGGATATATATGGCATATATGGAAGGCCTGAGCTCCCTTCTCAGACTCATGCCTCATATCAGGAGGAGAAAGCCAGACATTGGAAAGAAACCCTTGATAATGTTGCCATTTAATGTCAAGTTAATAAAAGGGGACTTTTCTGTGTAAACCATGGCCTAAAGATCAGAGACTAGAAAATGGTTGGTGCAAAGGTGATTGTAAGCAGCCCACACCTCTAGCCTGTGAAAGAGCTCTAGGGGATATCCTCTAAGGGGGAGCAATGAAGCCTTGTGCATATGGGCGAGGGGATTTCATAAGGACATGGGTGCCCACAGAAGGTACACGGCATAAGGTACATCGGGTCCACCATTCATGGTACATGGTTTCCCACCCCTTCAACCCCTTTAGAGATTAGAGAGATAATTACAAAGTAATGGATAACTTAATTGAAAGTCTGTTTGAATTTATTTACAGTCTTTGTGAATTCATCTCAGAGAGAACAATGGAAAAGTTGACATATGGTATCAGAGGGCAGTCACTTTGGGGCATCTGGGTGGCTCATGCAGTTAAGTGTCTGCCTTTAGTTCAGGTCTCGATCCCAGAGTCCTGGGATGGAGCCTTGTGTGGGTCACCCTGCTTCGTGGGGAGTCTGCTTCTCCCTCTGCCTCTATGGCTCCCCCTGCTCATTCTCTTTCCTCTCTCTCTTGCTCTCTCTCTCAAATAAATAAAGTCTTTAAAAAAAAAAAAAGGCAGCCACTTTCTGTTACCCTCCCAGCCCTGTCTCAATCACTTCAACATCAGGCAAAGAAAATGCTTTTGCCATGAGACACTTGGCCGAGAAGTAATTCACTGGAAGATGTCAATCCCTTAATTTTGCCACCTTCTTGGAAAATAATGACAGACACATTCTGTGGCCCAAAAATAAGTAAACTGTCACAGAAGTTACAATTAAATACTTTAAAGTTGAAGGCCCATGTGGACATAGATGGATGTTGGAACTTCTTTACCCAAGGTCTCCTAGGTGTTCATGGCCTTCTTCTCATATTCCCAAGTTGTTTGGCTTCCACGTACTCCCTCACTTCAAAATATTTAATTTCATGCATTGATTTTGTGACCAACTTTGAACACCTTACTTTGGCTCTCCATAAGTAATGCTATTCACTACTGCAAATAGCCCTTTCTTTTTCCTGACCTCCTCTCCAGGGAATTACAATTAAATCTTTTCCCGCATCAAACAAGAGATGCCTCCAGGCAGTTCTGATTATTTGCTCTAAGAGTTACAGAGTCAAGAACAAAAAGCAAATCACTACAAAGTGTTATTATGTCTGTGTGGTTAGAGGCAATCTAGATCCCTTCCCTCAAGGGTCAATAAGCCTAATTTTCCCAGGCCATACCAGCCAGGGAATAGAATAAATTCATAGTAACATTTTCCAAACCAAAACTCTCTGGCCCATCTCTCACCAGGAATATAATAACAATAGCACACAGTTCTTCTATTTTACATATATGGAAAAGCAGATAATTTTTCTGTATATTGAGAGCAATCAAACTCAGAGGGGTTCACCAAGTGTCTTATATGCATGCTAAATAGCTATAGTAAAATACTTTACATGCTACATGACATCAACTATTTCCTCTTTTGTGATTCCCCAAAATACTTAGGAACTTACATTTCTTTATTATGCTGCAGTAATTGCTCCACAGAGGTGAAGTACATGCCCTTGGCTCACACTCTCAATATGCTATAACCCACAATATCAACTTTCTTGTGCTCTGACTTTATTGAAAGGTCTCTACTTATACTACACATAATTTCAATAGCTCTCATTTAATCACTTTTCCATCCCATCCCTCTGGGTTGCACACCCTGGGGGTTACCTAGAAGAGCATTCTAGTCCCTTTTCTCTCTTTTTCCTATGACCCCCTAATAGAGATCTACCCACTAAGCCATTTCACGTAAACTCTTTCTTCCCTCAGGAAAGTTCCTTCTTCACTAGACACTGCTGTAGGTGACTATGCACAGATAAATTCTGTCCCTCAATAGAAACTTTAGGGACCATGGTATCAGGGCCAGATTTGCCTCAATACTATGATTTTTTAAACGACTTTTATATGAGCATTCAATCTGCATTTAGGATATGCAAGGTCTCATGGTTTTGTGCTATAATTATTTCACAGTTTCAAAGTCTAAGGGACTTCTAGTCTTACAATATCACAATCCATTTCAGCCTTTACTTTTCTTTGTACATAATGTCCATATTTCAACCAAAATTTACAAGCTATGTAAAAAAGCAAGAAAATGTGATCCTGATCAATAATCAAGAGAAAAATCAGTTGATAAAGATAGCTCAAATGCTGGGATTATAAAATAACATAAAAATATTGCTGATAAAATTTGTATGGAAATCTGTAGGATATTATAAATATAATGAGCAAAGAAATGTGGAGTTTCAGGAAAGATTTAAAAACCATAGAAGAATACCAAAATAGAAATATTGAAACTGAGATGTAAATATTTGAAATAAAATATTGACTAGATGTATTTAAGAACATACTGGACACAATGGGAGAAAAATACCAATACGCTTGAAGACAGAACATTAGAAATCACTCAAACTGAACCATAGATAGAAAGAGATTTAAAATAATGACAAGAGTGTAACAGTATTAAACAGTTTAACCTATATTATTGTCATCCTACAAAGAAGGAAGGGGAAAACGACACATAAAAAATATTAGGCAAGATAAGGGCTGAAAACTTTCCAAAATTGATCACAAACATCAAGTCAGAGATCCAGTAAGTCCAGTAAATACCAAATATAATAAATACAAAGAAAACCACACCCAAGTATATCATACTCAAATGACAGAAAACCAAAATAAAGAAAAAAATCATAAGGGGGAGTCATCCAAAATGGCAGCATAGGAAGATCCTGAACTCAGACCCTCTCACAGACACGCCAAATCTGCAGGTGCAGATGTATCATTTCTCTCTGAAAAAGATCTGAAAACTAGATGAACAGGTTCTCCACAATAAAGAATAAAAGAACCACATTGAGACCTGTAGGAGAGGCAGAGACATAGTCTTGACAAAAGACCTCACCCCCAGCTCTATGACAGACAATAGGGAGACATCTCACCAGCCCAGTACTTCTCCCAGAGGAACAAGGGACTTGTTCCCCACATCAGACTCCTCAGTCCTTGAGAGAGAACATGAGAGATGACCTTCCAAAAATGCCTCGCTTACAAAACCAAAGGGGCTAATATCCAAGGGACCTAAGGTGCTATAGGAAACCGAGATTCTCCCTTTAAAGGGCTCACATGTGGTCTCCCTTACCCCAGGATCCAGTGCAAAAGCACCAGTTTGAAAAATGCCTAGATATATGTGAAGGAAATTCATTTTCTGGTCTGGCGGCATCTGCTAGAGGGACAGGGTCAGTTGGGGCTCTCTCCAAAGACAGAGGCACTGCCAGATGCCATCTCTACTCATCACCTAGCCTGTTAGCACAGTTGGGCACACCTGATGCAGCACCCTCCTGTTGCCTCACTGGGACAAGCAGAGGCACAGGGTTATGGCACTGCCTTACTAAAGCAGAAAGCATGGGTGTTCCAGTGATCCTTAGCTCCTGGCTGGGGCAGATGTGTTCCAGTGGTCCTGCCATTCTCCCACCCTCAACCTGGGGCCCGCATGTGTGTGTAAACAGGGCACTCTCCTATAGCATTGCTGAAGCCTGAGTGAGCTCATAGTTGAGACATTTCTCCACTGCCTTTGTAAAGCCAGTGAGTGTGCCCCCCACCCCCCCACCCAGGTGCCCAGATAAAGCTGGTCGGTACACACAAACCACACAGGGTGGCCAACGGGGCTGGCGCTCCTGAGCTGACTTCAGGACAGACTCTAAAGCATACCCTAAAGCAAAATGTAAAACTTTTGCTTTTCAGAAGGCAAGACAGATTGGGATAAGACATTCTCAACACATATATATGGCAAAGAACTTGCATCCAAAATATATTTTTAAAAACCTCCTAGGATTCAATAATGAAGATCGAATAACTCATTTAAAATATGAGCAAAAGATTTGAACAGACACTGCACAAAAAAATATTCCAGTGGCCGATAAGCGTATTAAAAGACGCTCAAAGTCATTCATCATTGGAGATATGTAAACTCAAATGACAGTGAGAAAAAGCTCCAGTCATACTAAAATGGCTAAAAATGGAAAGACTGACAGTACCAAGTGCTAGAGCAGATGTGGAGTAACTGTGCATCTGGTAAACTTGGGAAATGGCATAATCCCTTTGGGAAACAGTGTTAAAACATAAACCGAAGCATATTAAAAATTTAAGGGTTTTTCTAAGCAAAAACCCATTCAAGTCGGGCAGTGCCAAAGCAGAAGCTCTACTAAAGAAGCTCGTGGAGAGATTTTACAGAGAAAAGGCAGAAGCAAAGTAAGGCAATTACCGATTGGCTATCGTTCAAAGCTTAAGTTGACTCTTTGTGATCGGTTGTTCTTAGGTTTCAATTTTGTAGCCTTGAGGCATTTATAGGCTTAGATTTTGGTTTGCCACCATGGCATTAGAGCCACCTCAGTCTAATGGTCTCCTTGTTAATGATTCTAATAATGGTAAATCATTTTCTTAGAAAATTAAACATACATTTGCCACATGACTCGCAATCCTAGGAATTTCCTTGAGAGAAATAAAAGCATAGGTTCACACAAAAACTTACACATGTATATTTATAGCAGTTTTATTCACAATAGCTCCAAACTGGGAACAGCCCAGGTGCCCATCAGTTGGTGAATGGCAAAATAAAACTAATAACAAATAAAAAGGAATAACCTATTGATACACATAATAGGAAGGATGGATCGCAGGAGCATTATGTAAAGTAAATAAAGATGGACCCAGGGTGCCTGGGTGGCTCAGTGGGTTAAAGCCTCTGCCTTCAGCTCAGGTCATGATCTCAGGGTCCTGGGATCGAGGCCCACATCGGGCTCTCTGCTCAGCGGGGAGCCTGCTTCCTCCTCTCTCTCTGCCTGCCTCTCAGCCTACTTGTGATCTCTCTCCCTCTGTGAAATAAATAAATAAAATAAAATAAAAAAAGATGGACCCAAAGAATATACTCTATGACTTAATTTCTATAAAGATGTAGAGGAAGCAACACTAAGCTATGAAAATAGTAATCCTATCCCTCAGAATAAGGATTGAAAGTAGAGAAACTGATTTTATACATATTGATAAGGTAAGAGAGAAGGCGTTTCTCTTCTAGCTATTAGCAGTTAATGATAAAGGCAAGTGTCCTGCAGCATTTCCAGAATGAAGGCATTAGAAAACAGAAAAGCACGGTCTATTTGGTTCCCCGGTCTATTCACTTTGGTACCAGGGTGACATCTCACCCAAGGGATAGCTGCTAAAGGGAGAAATTCAAAGACATGGAGCTTCTGGAAGTACAGAAAGTATAGAAATTGCCTCTAAAGGAGGGTGTCGGGGTCATTTTGGGATGATGGAAATATTGTCTCTTAAATAAGTTGCCTGTAACATGGGCAGATTCATTTGTCAAAAGTCATCCAACGGTGTTCTTACAATATGTGCATTTTATTGTGAGTAAGTGATACTTTAATAAAGTGATTAAAAATTAGAGAGGAAGAAAGAGAGAGAGAGAAGGAATAAGTAGATAGTGTTTGCACAAATAGACCCTTCAGTCCTTTTGTCTGGGGTCCGTGTTATTCTCCAATGCTTTGGAAAGGCAATTTCCCAGTCTAAGAGTGAACTGGGGAAACCCACCCTAATTGATTTGATCAACAAACCCAAACCCACCTCTATTTAAAGAGAAACCAAATTGAACATTCTATAACTGCATGCAGATCCTGCCTTGCTTGAAGGGGTCTGCCTAGCAATGCCATAACACATAACTCTGCTTCAAATGAGATTGTGGGTGCTGAGGCAGAGCAGAAACATTTGCTGTGCTTATTTGCATTAACCAATAGTCAGACTGGCCTTGGGGCTCAAAGCTATTTGTGGAAGGCTCTGTGGTCTACTGAGCTGATGAAATATAGAGGTATGGGCAAAGGGAAGGTGTAAAAAACAAAGTCGGCATATGTAAGGTAGGACCTTCCTTTCTAGCTTTTTCCTTTTGATGCTTTCTTTGTAATTATTTTCACACTGTTAGTGAAAAAGTTATATGCGTGTATGATGAAAATCATAAATATAAAGCAATAGTACAGAAGGCTGTATAGAGAAGAGTAAGTATCCCTGCTACCATAGACCCCTCGCCCCTACTCCTTCTCTATCTAGAGGCAAAATCTCTTACTTTTTGCATATATAAAGTTTCAGAAATAGTCCACTTATTCGTAACTATATTTGCTCCAAAATGTAGTAAACACCAGGAAAAGCAGGAATTCCCGGCCAGCCTGCCTGAATAAGCATCCTATTCTATTGTTTCCTACTTAGTGATCTTTACTCAAGGTGTGCTCTCAATTCCCTCATTTGTAAAACACGCAAAACAATCACACCCACTTTATGGGATGTGATGAGTATTCAGTAAGTCAACCAACAGTAAGTGGTCCCCTAGAATAATGGTATTCTACATGGTGCCTTGCTTTTGCCACTTAGTGAAGTGGTGTGGACACTAACAGATCAAGCCACACAGAGGCATCTAGGAGCTTCTGACCTGCTTCTTTTGTTTCCATTTCACAGTTCCTTTTCACAATTTTTCCCCCCTCCAAAAAGACCACCAATAGTTTGAGTTGGCTATCAGTCCTTTTACTTCATATTTGTCAATAGCTTAATTTTTCCTGTTGCACAGCCTTTATTTTTCTTCTGTTGATATTTGTCTTGGCTTCTCTAGCAAATATTTTAAACATTCAAAGTATTTTCTTGCTCTTGTCAGACTGTTACTACTGAGAGAACTTGCAAACCAGGCTCAGACTGCATGTCAGAATTCAGTTTTTCCTTAATTTACCTCCCACTTCTCTCAAAGTTGATATGTATGTGCTCTTGATGTCCATATGCTGAAGGGCTAAAACAGCAGCCTTCCCCTTTATCATATTTGTACTTTTTACTTACACATCTGTTAAGTGTAGGATTCAGGCCATGGAATATTACTGCTAAGAGCAATAGCAGATACCACATTAATGCTCATAATATGGCTAGTTTCAACCCAGTCATTTTGAAGTCACTTACAGCCAGAAGCACTATGTTTACTGTTGCACAGATAAAAAGTGTTCTCTGAGGAACCAAGGTTGAGATTGGAGATTCTTGGAGATACAGTTGTTCATTTAAGGAAAAGAGGCACGCCATTTTTATGTATGTATTATTATTCTTCAGTCTGGAAGAAAATGTTATTGTGGAGAAAAGACATAGTCTTTGTTAACATAGGGCCAAAAAGGGTAGGATCAGTGTTGATAATCCTTACCCTTCACAATAAAAATTGAAGTCAGAATTTTAGTGGTGCTTTCATATCAACCTCTTGCCCAGGAAACTGGGAAATAAAAGCTGAGCACTATAGCTTAAGCTTTTCATTGTCGCCACAAGCCTCTGTTTTCTTATAAATAAAATAGAGGGTATAATGTTATCTACCCTCATAGGTCTGTTGTGAAAAGTAGAAGTTAGAGCAGACAAGTACACAGAAAGAATTCACTAAGTATTAGCTACAATCATAAATGTTTGCCAACAAAATCTTCCAGTGATGAGGATTTATCTGTTGATCGCCCAGGAAAGGAACAAAATGGAGACTGCTGTGTAGGTGTCTAAGTAAAACTTGGGATGAGAGACCGCAAAAAGGTGGACTGGATTTGAGGCAAACAGTCTGAGCAATAAACCAGCTGCAACGAAATGAAGACCAGGTAGCCGGTGGGGGGCTGAAAAGAGTCTCTATATTTAGGCGTAGAGCAACCCAGACAGAGTTTCTGGATCCCAGTCCAATAAAGTAGGTTGAATATGGTGTGTACACCTTGAGATTAAGTGAATTACTCAAATTTATACAGCAAATCGGCAGCTAAACAGGCTGAGGATTCAGCCCTTCTTTGTGAAGACAAGATCCATTCATCAATCCAAGCAAGATTCAAGGAGTGGGGCACAGTGGAGGCAAAGCTCTTTTTTTGGAAGAATGTCAAGATTCATTCTCTCCCTTAATAATGGAGTGAGGGGGAAATGTACTGAGTTGACCCTCTTTCAGGATTGGACTTGCATCCCCTTGCTTGGCAGCCAACCAGCCTCACAGGGCCTGCGTACGAAAGGGGAAATAAGTGTCCCTTGGGGACACTCCATACAGTCTTGGAAGAATGATATGTGGAATCATTGTGGAAAAGGGGACAGTAGCAGAGGACTTTACGCTTTTCTCATATACCTGCCCAAAACTCTGCTTATAATTTTGGCAACTGATCCAATTTTTTTTAACACCTAATACACATCTTTTTTTTTAACTACTAAGTAACAAGCTTCTGTTTTGAAAATAATAACCCTGTACTACTCTTAATCATGCTTTAATACTCACATAAGTTTATATACTGTACATTATTCTTACCTAAACTCATTATATCTCTAAATGAAATAAACATTCTTGTTATGATTTTAAACGGACTAGGTATATAGGCATCTCATTAGGGTAGAATTTTTTTTAAAGATTTTACTTATTTATCTGAGAGAGAAAGAAGGAGCAAGAGGTTGGGGAGAGGGAAAGCAAACTCCCTGCTGAGTGGGGAGCTCAACCTGAGGCTTGATCCCAGGACCCTGAGATCATGACCTGAGCTGAAGGCAGATGCTTAACTCACTGAGCCACCCAGGCTCCCCTAGAGTATACTTCTTGTGTTATGTTCTTGGGCTTCAGTCTCCCTCCTCTAATTGTGGGACATTAGGTTCCTCCCATTTCCAGAACTCTATGAATCTTACTGCTCTTGGAGGATTTTTACTGTGTGAACTTGGCTAAGCTGACACTCCATTGCCTCAAGTTCCCTTTATGGCTCATATTCTGATTAGCATGGGGCCATGAGAGATTTTCTGTAAGAGTTTGAAGACAGAAGCGATGGAATAGCCAAGTGCTTTTACATGGGGGAAAGACAACACATGGGAAACTTTCTCAACACAGGCACATAGCACTTACCTGCTGCCTCAATTTGTTGGTATCCAGCAGCAGTAGGCACACACCAATTCCAACTCCTTTTAGATCCTTTTTCAGCCCAACTCCTTAGTCAAGGTGTGTTTAGCTTCGTAACAAAGGGCGATTGCTTTCCTGCAGGATATTCCCATCAGAAAACATGGAGGCTTGAAGGTAGTGAGAGACCAGAGTAGGTTCCAGTCTGTCATTGTGCCCCTCCCCCATCCTCATTGCTTCTAGTCTGTTCCTGAATTACACACTTCCCAGCCATCTTCCCTTCCTGACTGCCTGCCCTTGGACTTCAGGATCCTGACACAGAAGAAATAGCCTCTCGTGACTGTTTAGCCAGTCCCTATGGCTTTTCAAGGTCTAAGTGCTGTAATAAATCCAGAGATAGACAGATGATAGATCTATACAATAGACAGGTAATACATAGATGATAGCTAGATGGAATCCCTATAATTCTGCTTCTCCGCCCCTCTTCAAACCCTAACCTCCTTTCATGTCTTTTTATTTTGTATGTTATTCTCCACTTTATCAAATTCAACTAAGCTCCTTGAGGATAGAAAGCTGCATATATGTTTGCTGAATACCTCGAATACTTAGTAACACAATGCTGGCACATAGTAAACTCTAAACCAATGTATCCTATTGTTAACCATGTGGTGCTTTGTCTTAATATACTTACATGCACCAACTCCCAGTCTTCCTAACCTTATAGAATGTTTCATCTTTTAAACTTAGCAGTTTTAGTAGTAGTAGTAGTAGTAGTAGTAGTAGTAGTAGTAGTAGTAGTAGTAATAATAATAATAGCAACTTGTACTTATATGGTGTTCACTAAATGCCAGACACTTACATATATTACCTAACTGAATCTTCACAACAACTCCTTGCAAATCACAACCAGGCAGGCTAGCTCTCAAGTCTGTATGCTTAACCACTATGCTATCTTGCCTTTCAATGCAATGGTTTGTAATATACAGATTTTATACTCTCTAAGATTATGCTAACCAAAAATTCTAGTGAATGGAACTTCTATTTGTAGGATTTATCTTTTTGAGTAATGTACATGTTAGTCAAGGTCCCAACAGGAAACAGATGGCATACTCAAAATAGGACAACTGCAGAGGATATATTTACAAAGGAAACATTGACATAATGAAGGTATAGAGGGACAAGGGGTCGTGTGTTAACCAGAGCCATTGTAGCAGCTGAGTATGTATCATCCCCTGGGTCTGTAGAAACAAGCAGCCCAGTTTCTGGAAGTAAGAGGGAGAGAGAATTGCAAAGTAAGCCACTGTGAGAGGTCAAGGTCACAGCCAGTTTGAGGTGACTTTGAGGCAGGAGCTAGAGAAAGAAACACTATGACTTTTCCTTCCACTTTCCAATCTCCTCTTGGGGCTTTTCCACTGGTAAAACCCAAATGAAAGTCTGACAGGTGGAAGGGGTCTGCTGATGTGACCTGTACCGATCAGCTGTAGAATCAGAGAGCAGAGTGGAGAAGGGAGAGAGGATAGGGGGCATGATGAAATATTCTGGCACAGGTCCACTCTGAAATGTTACCAAATAAAAGGCATGGGGCACCTCACATGCTCATCACCATCTTCCTCCCTGGGATGTGAAGTATTTGCTTTCAAAGAAGATAAATTAAAACCTATAAATTGGGTAGTAGTACAGGTTCTCTCTCTGCCAAACAATTAAGCTATATCTAATATATGTAAACTTAATTTTAAAATTTATCCTTGATCATAGGTGAATCTCTGCATAATTTCCAAGATACTACCACATGCTCGTGATTCAGTTCTGCTCCAAGTTCATCCTGATGACAGCTGGCTTTTCCTATGGCTTAACTGTGTCTTTAAAAGCAAATCTCCAGATAACCATGTCACACAGAATAAAGAAAGCATTTCCTTTTTCCCCCTCAAACTGCAACCCTTTGCTTTCTGATATTGGACACATGCCATGCATTTTGCATTAGCTCTGTGGCAAATGTCTAGTGTTACAATCCAAGCACCAGTGCTCATTAGCCTTTTTAGGAGCTTGGAGACCAGAGTTGGAAAGGTACAACTTGGAGAAATAATTCTCAGTGATCAAGTAGCAATTTGCCAAGCAGACAAAAAAACTGAAGAAGGGGGGAGAGGAAACCCAGACAAAGTTGTCTGAGTTAATGAACCAGAGTCTGAACCCAGGACAGCAAAGGAAAAATAAAAATAGGCAAAGAACTCCTTCACACCACTTGCTGTAAAGAATAAAAAAGGATTCCACAAGTAGGGTTCTGTGAGCTATTTCTTGTAAATTCACTGATGCTTAGCACCTATGTCGAATGAGATAGGGCCAAGTGGCTGGGGAGTGAACTTGGACCATCCTGACAGATGGAGGGGAGGGGAGGGCAGGTCATCAGGAGGCCATATCGTATTGAAAGAGGGCTGGGTGCCCAGCCTGGACAACACAGCCTCTGCCCACTCTGGGCAGAAATACCTCCAACTGGAAGGATAGGACACAGCTAATGCCAGTCTCTGTTGAAACACCAGCCCATACCTGCTCTAGTCCCATCCTCATTCAAAACCCATGCATATAATCACGAATGCCCCAGGCACACACACCTCATCTCCTATGACTTTACTTATACCTTTCATGCTTGCACAAACATTAAAAGAATTACATTTTAGCTGAAGCCAAATACTGCAGAATATTCTATGAATGATGAAACAACCAAGTCTGCTGGGGTTCTTTGTGTTTATCTGGCATGATAGAACCTGAGGAATATTTAAGAAGAGTCTTGCCAAGGATCTGCTACAATTCTAGTCACAAATTCCAACATGTGGGTGATTTTTCTCACACCACCTGAAATGCTTGGGCACCAGCAGGGTGTCCTACGATTCAACTCAATTCTAACACTATCTACCTGGAGGTAACATCAGATTCCAAGGGTTGAGGGCTTAGTCAGATTTATTGTTATAAATTTCAATGTCACATCCACAAAAGCAAAAAACAGCTTTTTAATCATGGAGGGATATAGACAAATGGGAAACTTGTCTTACTCACTATTGATGTTTTTCCTATTCTTAAAAAGATGTGGAATTCCAAATTTTGCCCAAGCCATTTAAGGAAGCAAAAGGTTGATATTATGATAAACTAGATGGGTCTGTCAGCATGAAGAGTCTTTATGAGAATCCTTAAAAAAATAAGTGTCATCCCATGAACCAAGGAAGGGGGCCCTTGCCGCTCTGTAAATGAGAACCTTCATCAAAAAGCTATGTGTGTCCTTAAAATTTTTTTTAATTATAAATGAAAAGCTATGTATCCTCTCCTCTTCTTCCTCCCAGGGGCAGGGAAAAGAATTGGGAGCAGCGTCTAGTTCTATAATAAGTTTAACAGAGTACAGTCATCGTCTCCCTCTTTTCCAGACAGTGCGTAGAATGGGGCCAAGTCTTCAAGTACATTTTGTCTTCCCTAGAGATCAGTGGAAGTCCTTGTTTTCATCATCTCGTTGCGCATGCTTACTGTTTTCCCTGTTGATACCTCCCATTAGGAAGCTTCGTAATCATCTGATCTAGCCACACTACATTTCTACCATTTCCTCAAATTACCAGAAATTTCCTGACCTGTGTGCCATTCTCTAAGAGCTTTATTATCTCATGAACAATCTAATAAACACATGTGTGGAGGGAAGTTGAAGTATACACATTTCAACTCAGAGTTACTTAATAGCTACTTTTTTTCTTTTAAAACTAACTTTCTCTGGAATGATCATTATAAATTGTGGTGGCTCCATGCTGGGTGCTTTTTAGTTGAGTAGGCATTGTATTTGCTAGTAGATTCTTACCTGTGTGGTTCTGGGCTGTGGTTTGTCACAGAGAAATAGTCATGAGAGTTGGAAGATAGCGTTGAAGGAGTAGCCATTTCTACAGTCAGGAGGTTGGCCACTGTGCCAATAGCCTACAGGTTCCATCACCACAAGGTGAGCAGAAGGGGTGACAAGCCAGCCCCTGGCAGCTCCTCCCTCTCCTGTCATGTTGCCCCTCTGACTTCTCCAAGCCCGACACTGGATATGCGTACACTTACTTGGTAAAGGCACCAGCTTCTTCTGCAGTCACCCACATGATGAAGATTAGAGATGGTGAAATTCAGATGTAGGTTCCACTTTGTCCTCGTGGATTCTAGTTGGTCCTTGAAGAAAATAGTTTGTCCTTGCTCTTCCCAACTTCATATTCTGATGTCCTTCTCCATTGCAGTCAATGCATAGTCACTTCAGGCCCAACACTTCACGTGAGGAGAGTAGCCTTGCTTAAACTAATTCCACAATTTCATGAGGCTTGATCAAACTCCAGCTGAGACACTAAGACACTGAGACACACTTAGATTTGACAGTTTAAAGGTATCTTGAGGGCACCTGGGTGGCTCTGTGGGTTAAAGCCCTGCCTTCAGCTCAGGTCAGGATCTTAGGGTCCTGGGATGGAGGTCTGCATGGGGCTCCCTGCTCAGCGGGGAGCCTGCTTCCTCCTCTCTCTGCCTGCCTCTCTGCCTACTTGTGATCTCTCTCTCTCTCTCTCTCTCAGTGAAAAAAATAAATAAAATCTTTTNAAATAAATAAAATCTTTTTTAAATAAATAAATAAATAAATAAATAAATAAATAAATAAATAAATGTATCTTGATTCCTTCCAGTTTAAAAAGAAACTCTGGCCTTCTCCCCGGCGGTTAGTGCTGAGAGTGCGGAGTGTGTGCTCCGGGCTCGGAACACACATTTATTATTAAAAAAATCCAAAAAAAATCTAAAAAAATCTTTTAAAAAACCCAAAAAAAATTTACAAAAAATCCGCGTCTCCCCCGCCGGAGACTTTTATTTTTTTTCTTCCTCTTTTATAAAATAACCCGGTGAAGCAGCCGAGACCGACCCGCCCGCCCGCCCGCGGCCCCGCAGCAGCTCCAAGAAGGAACCAAGAGACCGAGGCCTTCCCGCTGCCCGGACCCGACACCGCCACCCTTGCTTCCCAGCCGGCAGCCAACAGCCCGCGGCAGCCGATCGACCCCGNGGCCCCCGGCCCCAGCACTCGCTCTCCTCCTCTCACGGAAAGGTCGCGGCCTGTGGCCCTGCGGGCAGCCGTGCCGAGATGAACCCCAGCGCCCCCAGCTACCCCATGGCCTCGCTCTACGTGGGGGACCTACACCCCGACGTGACCGAGGCGATGCTCTACGAGAAGTTCAGCCCGGCCGGGCCCATCCTCTCCATCCGGGTCTGCAGGGACATGATCACCTGCCGCTCCTTGGGCTACGCGTATGTGAACTTGCAGCAGCCGGCGGACGCGGAGCGTGCTTTGGACACCATGAATTTTGATGTTATAAAGGGCAAGCCAGTACGCATCATGTGGTCTCAGCGTGATCCATCACTTCGCAAAAGTGGAGTGGGCAACATATTCATTAAAAATTTGGACAAATCCATTGATAATAAAGCACTGTATGATACATTTTCTGCTTTTGGTAACATCCTTTCATGTAAGGTGGTTTGTGATGAAAATGGTTCCAAAGGTTATGGATTTGTACATTTTGAGACACAGGAAGCAGCTGAAAGAGCTATTGAAAAAATGAATGGGATGCTACTAAATGATCGCAAAGTATTTGTTGGACGATTTAAGTCTCGTAAAGAACGAGAAGCAGAACTCGGAGCTAGGGCAAAAGAGTTCACCAATGTTTACATCAAGAATTTTGGAGAAGATATGGATGATGAGCGCCTTAAGGATCTCTTTGGCAAGTTTGGACCTGCCTTAAGTGTGAAAGTAATGACTGATGAAAGTGGAAAATCCAAAGGTTTTGGATTTGTAAGCTTCGAAAGGCATGAAGATGCACAGAAAGCTGTGGATGAGATGAATGGAAAGGAGCTCAATGGAAAACAAATTTACGTTGGTCGAGCTCAGAAAAAAGTGGAACGGCAGGCGGAACTTAAGCGCAAATTTGAACAGATGAAGCAAGATAGGATCACCAGATACCAGGGTGTTAACCTTTATGTGAAAAATCTTGATGATGGTATTGATGATGAACGTCTCCGGAAAGAGTTTTCTCCTTTTGGGACAATCACTAGTGCAAAGGTTATGATGGAGGGTGGTCGCAGCAAAGGATTTGGTTTTGTATGTTTTTCCTCCCCAGAAGAAGCCACAAAAGCAGTTACAGAAATGAACGGTAGAATTGTGGCCACCAAGCCATTGTATGTAGCTTTAGCTCAGCGCAAAGAAGAGCGCCAGGCTCACCTCACTAACCAGTATATGCAGAGAATGGCAAGTGTAAGAGCTGTGCCCAATCCTGTAATCAACCCCTACCAGCCACCACCTCCTTCAGGTTACTTCATGGCAGCTATCCCACAGACTCAGAATCGTGCTGCATACTATCCTCCTAGCCAAATTGCTCAACTAAGACCAAGTCCTCGCTGGACTGCTCAGGGTGCCAGACCTCATCCATTCCAAAATATGCCCGGTGCTATCCGCCCAGCCGCTCCTAGACCACCATTTAGTACTATGAGACCAGCTTCTTCACAGGTTCCGCGAGTCATGTCGACACAGCGTGTTGCTAACACATCAACACAGACAATGGGTCCACGTCCCGCAGCTGCCGCTGCCGCAGCTACTCCTGCTGTCCGCACTGTTCCACAGTATAAGTACGCTGCGGGAGTCCGCAATCCTCAACAACATCTTAATGCACAGCCACAAGTTACCATGCAGCAGCCTGCTGTTCATGTACAAGGTCAGGAGCCTTTGACTGCTTCCATGTTGGCATCTGCCCCTCCTCAAGAGCAAAAGCAAATGTTGGGTGAACGGCTCTTTCCTCTAATTCAAGCCATGCACCCTACTCTTGCTGGTAAAATCACTGGCATGTTGTTGGAGATTGATAATTCAGAACTTCTTCATATGCTTGAGTCTCCAGAGTCTCTCCGTTCTAAAGTTGATGAAGCTGTAGCTGTACTACAAGCCCACCAAGCTAAAGAGGCTGCCCAGAAAGCAGTTAACAGTGCCACTGGTGTTCCAACTGTTTAAAATTGATCAGGGACCACGAAAAGAAGAAACTCGTGCTTCACCGAAGAAAAATATCTAAACATCGAAAAACTTTAACATTATGGAAAAAAAAACATTGCAAAATATAAAATAAATAAAAAAAGGAAAGGAAACTTTGAACCTTATGTACCGAGCAAATGCCAGGTCTAGCAAACATAATGCTAGTCCTAGATTACTTATTGATTTAAAAACAACAAAAAAAACACAAAAAAATAGTAAAATATAAAAACAAATTTAATGTTTTATAGACCCTGGGAAAAAGAATTTTCAGCAAAGTACAAAAATTTAAAGCATTCCTTTCTTTAATTTTGTAATTCTTTACTGTGGAATAGCTCAGAATGTCACTTCTGTTTTAAATAACAGAATTGATAACTGAGCAAGGAAACGTAATTTGGATTATAAAATTCTTGCTTTAATAAAAATTCCTTAAACAGTGGAAAAAAAAAAAAAGAAACTTTGGGCAAATACTCAGTTCAGTGTTCAGGGTTGTCTCTTGACTGTCAAGGTATTTCTTTCTCATCAAAGCGATACCAGAATGCAAGAAGCACGTAACGCACCCCCAATGGCACTTGCTGGTACAAATTACAGGTCTCTTACAGTATACTAGGCCACTCAGCAGCAACATATCAACCCCCACTAGAGCGCATGGGACATTTGAATAAGTGCACAGGGACCTTGGGGAACTGAACACGTGACCTGCAAGCCTCCCTAGACCCTTTGTTCTGTCAGTTTTGCTCTCTCTTTCTGGGCTCTGTTGGTCTCAGCAGCTTGCCAGAAAAGAGCCTTCTCTGGAGAACAGCAAGCCTGATGTTCTCAGAATGTGCTTAACTTACCTGGTTTTCTGCCTTTTCCCTATTTTAGGGGAACTGGCATTATGCCAGAGCACTCCATTTGACATTCACACTCTTCCCTCCCATCTTGACAGATCCTTCTACAAGCACAGGAAGCTGATGACCTTCCTTTTATTAGTGGAGAAAAGAACACTTCTGTTTCATTATATACTTTTCCTTCTCCTCTTATATTCTACGACTTCTATAAAAACTCTATTATCTGAGTCAGCCAGGCTTGGTTCTTGTTAGAAGAGGGATGCTTTTGGAATTGAGAAAACAGAGGGATGCTTTGGGAATTGAGAAAACCCCCTTCCTTCTCAATAAAGCCTTGCTCTGAAGACACTGTCTCATTGGGACCTATAAAGTGCCAATTGGAAACTAGAGTTGAACAGTAAGCCTTTTGTTCTAGGCTTCCCTGAAGCAAATAATCACCTCTGAATCAACATCATTTAGGTACTGAGGACAACATAGAAAAAAGTACATCAATGTAATGTCTCAATATTATTTTAGCATTATACCTTTCAATATTTTAATTATCATATGTAATATGTAATAGTTTATAAGCATTATAGATGAAAGTGAAGTAATGAACTCTTACATCCACAGATGCTTAAAATTAAATAAGACCACAATGTTGGGCGGTTGACTATACATGTTTCTGACAGGAATTGCATTTGGCTATTCATGAGAGACACTAGAAATGCAAAAGGCTATAAAAGATGGAAGTTTTGTTTTGTTATGTTTTTTTTCAGGTTACCTACAAAAGGAAGTAGGCAGTCCAGGCTGATAAGGCCCTTAGGAACTGAGGCTGTTTCTGTCTTTTTGTCCAACCATACTGAATGTGTCTCCTTCATCCTCAAGGTCATACTGTCATTCTAAATACCGCCAGAGCCACCGCCAACACATCTGCAATTCAGGCAGGAAGCCAGAGAGAGACAGGAAGGACAAAAAGACTTTGTCAAAAGTTCCAACCAATGATTGCTCCTTACTGATCACACTTATCTGCAAGGGAAGCAGGGAAGTGTAATTTTTCATCTCAAATAATAATCCCACATCCTGTCAGTAAGAAAGAAGAGGAAGGATCCTGGTTAAGTGCTGAGCCATCACTGGTGTAACACATCTCTACAAAATCGTCATCCAGTTTTGGGTGATCATCTCCAGTGACGGAAAATCTGCCACAATGAAAAGCAAACCAATTTAGTAGAAAACTGACTTTTTCCCATGTCTACCTGAACTCTGCCTTCATGATGCTCCTACCTAGTCACTGACTCTGCCCAGGGCATTGATGAGAACAAATAGCATTCCTTTTCTATATTTGCCCTTCAGATGCCTGAAAACACACATTTTTTCCAAAACTTCTTATTGCTATCCTTGTTATTTTGTTTTGTTTTATTTGTTCTACCAGACTTCATCTGAAATAGTCTAGATTAATTCTTTTCTTTTCTTTGCAAGTTTCTCTGAAGGTGGAATCTCAAGTTCAACCTATCAACAGCTCCAGGTGTTATACCAGATCTAAGGAAGTGATTGAAATGATCACTTTCTTAGTTAGTATACTTAGTATACTCAGTCATCATTAACTAGACTTTATGGAAATAGTGGCATTAATCCAGAGCAGTTGCTATAGAATTGGGATACATTGACTCTATCTTTGTATTTTAACATAAGTGGTCATTTAGTCTCCTGAGTGCAGAGCTAGCTATAAATACACAGACATATACAAATGAACAACACTCCACAGCTACAGCATAGTTACATTACCGAGAATATAATTCCATAGCTTAGAATGAGAATAATATGAATAGAAAAGCCAGAAAAAACTCTCGCTCAGACAATTTTTTACCTCCCACTCTGTACCTCCCACTCTGGCTTAGTCCTCCCTTCCCTAAGCCTGGACCAGACTCTCTTTTTGCCATATGCTGCCTGGAGTTTGAGCAGTACACTTATTTCTATATGACATGGAAATGCCACTCAAGAGGAACTAAGTGCCTTTGACTTAAACGACTGAGTGAGAATTTGGAGGGAAAGGGCCCCTAGATGCAGATGGAAGAGGTACACACATGCGGCTCAGCTGTAATTGCTGGAAGGCTGGGTTTGCTGAGGAATAAAGATGCTGACAATAGATACCACATAAAAACCAGGAATGTTAGACCTACCAATCTTTAGGTCTCACTGAGGAGACAAAGTAGGATAATATTCTCTACCATATGGCTGCCATTGATCATTCTTCCAGAAAAACCCAGCTAGTCCCATAAATCCAAATCACCGGAGAGAACAGCAACTCCATCCATTTCAGTTCACCTGTAGTTCCCTGGCCACCTGAGGGAGGGGTTGGCATTGCTGGTTCACATTATAAGGAAAGCGAGGTGTTCATCAAACCACTCCGAGACGATAAAGAAGGTCTTGCCTAACAGGAAACCAGACCACAAATCCATGTGTTCAAAATTTTGTACATTTAGCATGCCCCAGATGCCAGAAGACATTTGAGTATGCCCATCCAAGAAATCTGCCTGTTGAGGCTATAATGCCTACTGTGAGTTATCACTGGTTTCCCTGGTAGTTTTGCCCACAAAATCTTGGGATTTTGTATGGATCCCAACCTACTTAATTTGCTACAAACTACATGAGCAAAATTGCATGCTAGAATCCACACTAAGCACTTGAAATATTAAGATAAATAAGACATGGTCCCTGCCCTCAAGAAATTCACAATCTGGTGGCTGTTAAAAGTGAGGAGATAAAATTTGAATATGCTAAAACGATTTCAATTTCAAATCAGCAAACTAGTCAGCCAAAAGAAAGAATTGTTTGTGTCAGGAGGGGGACAGAATTTATTGACAACAAAACTAGATGCACCTGGTTTCTGCCACAGACGGATGAAGACAGGTACTTAACCAATATCATCAGGACTCTGGCAATGTCCTGGACCCATTCTCCTGTTTTGCTTTTATTCTCACACTTGAACTCTTCCCAAGATGTCAGGAATGACCCTTCCACAGCTCCTGATTATTTGAGTCTTAGTACCCTCAGCCTTTGAAGGAGAAAAAGCTTCTTTACAAAGCTTCCGACACATATCCCAGAAAAGCGTTGTCATTAACTAGCTTAGTTCACATGCCCTGACCAACTTCCACAAAGGGCAAGGGGCTTGGGAGAGATCGCTTCACCTGCACCACATGGTAGGGAGGAGGCCCTCAAGGAAACAAGCTGTTCCACCACCAGAAGAAGAAATAGACAACTCAACGGATCAAGGCAAGAGAGGATCTTCACACATGTAATCATATGGAATAAGAATTATGCAAGATAGAAATACAACCTTATGCGGGGGGAGCCAAACCAAACCAAAACCTTGAGTACAGAGTATATGAGCCCTGGATGAGTGAAGCTGGATTCACACTACCAGTGCTGTGACCTTAGGAATGTTACTTCAACTCTCAGCTTCAGTTTTCTCTGTTGTAAATGAAGATAATAATCCTATCTGAATTACGGGGTGGTTTGACATATAAATAGGTACTCCACATAAAAGGCATAGCTCACAGCCTGTATAGTAAAAAGTGCTCAGTGCATCTCCATCATCATCATCATTGTTATTATTATTATTATTATGGTCATAATTTTAAGAGAAAGGAGAAGGGTAAGGGCAGGAGGAGGGAAGAGTTTAGGATAGGCCTAATGTTCTGTGTGGATTAGGTTGGTATTGGTGTTAATGGGCTGTAGCACAGACCTTGTGCTACAGTTAGGGGGGACTCTAACTCACTGCATGTCTTGCACTTTGATTCCCTAGAGAACTATGAGATGCTCCCAGTACAAGAGGCTGCACCAGAAAAGGCTTCAGGACATCACTATGAGGCCAAAGGGCAAGGGCCTGTGACCTAGTGGCTGCAGGTGGGTAGAGGGTGGTCCCCCGGCCAACTGTCCACTCCCCATTCCATAATCTGCATGTCTTGCCTCAGGAGGGAGAAGGTAGGTTCTTCCTGTCTTAATAAACCGCTTTCTTGCAAACTCACATCTACTGATCTGCCATCACTAGCACTAAATGTAGTGGTCCTTCTTGGATAACTTTACCTATTCCATGTGCCCCTTACCAGGTTGGGTGACCTTTTTCTTCCTATTGCCAGCACCTCTGGCTCTTCAACATACTACCCCAGGCTACTGACATTGCTTTGTGCTTTCTTGCAGAGAGCAGAAATTGCCCAGGAATTCATATTTCCCAGGAAAACCTTTAGACAATGATGAATGACAACTGTAATGACATCCCAGAGTCCCCTGCAGGTGGAGCTGAAGCCACCCATCTCAGTACTGTGTCTGAAGCTGTGCTTTTGCTTGGCTTCTGTGCCTTCCCTTTTCCTCTTCCCCTACTTCCCCACCACGTCTTTCTGGACTTATTACCTTAGTGAATCAGGGTCTACTTTAGGGACTCAGCCTGAGAAAGTTGCTGACCATCCTACCCCTGGGTGATATTCAGCAATGTGGACAGCTTTATATGCTGCCCTTTGTCACAGGTGTTTCTTAAGTAAGCATAACCAAGAATTTATTGGAAGCTATGGATTCTGCCCAGAGAGGGTGGGTAGGGTTCCTGAGCTTCCTAAAACGTATCCATGGACCCCAGTTTCCAAACCATTGATTCTGACACAAAATTTAAGACAGGGAAAAAAATATAAGATACCCAAATGCCAGAGGGATTAGGAAAACACAAACTTAGTATTTTTCACTTCTCAAGGCCACATTAATTATGTATTCTATCTCTTGTCTTGCTTTACTTTTTCTTGATTTCCTCAAGTTGGCAATGGTACTGGATGTGTTTAGTTTACCCTTCAGAGAACTTTTCCCCACCTTCTCTATGCTTCAGTAACTGCCCAGGTGAGCTGCCTTGCCCTCTGGAATCCCATTTGGCCGACAGGAACAACCACCTGGAGGCTGGAAGGAAAGGGCATAGGAAGGTCTGAGGTTTCTTTTCTCTGCTGCCTCCTGCAGGGTAGCCAGAGACAGGCAGTGTCCTCTGACCCAATTTCAGAGCGCCATGTCACGGGACCCTCTCCATAGGACCCTCCTGATCCACATTCTGGAAATGACTCCTTCCCCTGTACCTTCAGGTTTAGGGTGCTAAAGGCTTACCAATTTTAAATTCCTGGGGTACCACACTATCTCGTGTGGTTTCTCTACTGCTAACACAACTTTGTAAATAGCCCTTTTATTAAATTCACATTAATTTACTCCATTTGACTGCCACCTGTTTCCTGATAATGCTTTAATTGATGCATAATAATTCACCAAAAGGCACTGACTACTTTTCCTTTGTGAGGCCAGATGGAGGTAAGGACTAGGCTAGAGCTCAGATTAAGATTAGAGTTGGAATAGCTGACACTATGCAGGAGGCATAGAAAAGCCATTAGAGAGGAAATCCTGAGAGTTCTCACCACAAGGAAAAAATTTTTTTCCTTCTTTTTTTCTTCTTCTTTTCTTTTCTTTTAATTGTATGTATCTGAGAAAATGGAAGTCAGCTGAACCTATTGTGGTCATCATTCCAGGACAGATGAAAATCAAGTCATCATGGTGTGCCTTAAACTTACCCAGTGATGTAGGTCAATTATTTCTCAATAAAACTAGGGGGAAAAGATTAGAGTTGAAGAGACAGTAGCTATAAGGATGTGCCCTCTCGTTCTTCTTTCTCAGCTAGAAATTTCAAGTTCAAACACCAGCCAGGATGAATTTGGTTTCCTCCCATGAGCTATCAGCCTGCGCAACTGTTGAGCACTTAACACATGGGGACTGATTTGATGAAACCAAAAAATACACACCAGATGTTGACAACCAAATATTAAAGTGAAGACTGTGAAATATCTCAATAATTTTTATATCGACTTCATGTTGAAAGAATAACATCTTGGATGTAGTAGGTTAAACATATAATTAAAATTAATTTCACTTATTCATTTTTACTGTTTTTACTATGACTACTAGAAATTTTTAAATGACATATACGGCTCACATTGTATTTCTACCAGACAGTACTGCTATATTGTCACCTTTTGTTATGTTTGTCTGTCTTTAGAACTGCATAAATTTCAGTCCCTCACAGTTACTCTCCTTAATGCCCTTCCCTAAGTGCCCTACTACATATTCACCGTTCTACAGAAATTCCTTCTAGAAGCTTCTTCTGTCAGTCTTAGTGTCATCTATTTTAACTTCACTGTTTTGATGTAAAGTACATGGTCCATCGAAAACACAGAAAGCCAAAAGTATTATAACACCCAGTGTATAATCACTCCTGTCACAAACACGGGCTCTGCCTCTAATTTACATTTTTCATATGCTCTCGTTGCACTGAGAAAGTAAGAAAGTAAAAAAACATGTTCATGTATAAACTTGGATAAAAATTAAAACTAAGTTCAAAAATTCAATTAACCATACACACACACACACACACACACACACACCACACGCACACTCACACTCACTCACACTCTCCCACAGAGAGAAAAGAATAGGGAGCTTCTGAGGGCAAACTGGATTAATTTCCGCATATAGAACAGCTTGTCCCTACGGCATTCAATCAATGCCGTATCAGTTTGAAGTGGGAAAATTCCCGCAGACCTGCCTCCCTGACTTCAGGACAGAAATTGCTACTAGCTCCAGGCCCTGGGCTGCCCTCCAACATGGGAAGACTATCTCATCGTCTAGGTCACAACACACTGGTGTAGAAAGATCGGTTAATCTGTGAGTCCTAGGGAACATGTTAATAAAACATATTAATTTGTGAATAATTTTCTTTTTTTCTGAGTTATTGCAGATGCAAATTTATTCTTATTGCAGATGCAAGTTTTTACACATCCTTTTATTCTATTTTCTTGGATGGCAGAAAAATGTGTGTAATTACAGAAATTATGGAAGAAAATTGGCTTATGCTGAAACTTATCTAATTAATGTTGCTACCAAAATATGAGTAGTATGAAAAATCATCCATCATGTGTGTTTTATTATTTTTTTAAATGTGAGTCTCTTTGGTGTAATTAGATGCATAAGTATATAAGAGTCAACTTTATTTGTTGCAAATGACAGAAACTACTGAAACTAACTTAAAGCAGGAAGAGATATATTAACTCATGAAGTTTGGAAGTCAAGGGGTGGTACCTTCAGGTACGGCTGGATCCAGATGTACAGATTTTATCATTATGATTTTATCTATATGTATCAATGCCAATTCAAATTGGTTATTTTCTTTCCTAAAAGAGACACATTTTTTCTATGCAGCTAAGATTGGTGGCAGTAAAATAATTCAAGTTCTCCTGACCTTAATTTAGAAGCTCTAATACAGTTCTTTTTTTTTCTTCATGTGCTTATGTACAAATTTAAGAATTCTGATTGATATGCATGAGTGATATGCCTACCAACTAGACCAATCACTCTTTCCTGGGAGACAAGGTTCGGTGATCGACCAAGCCTATATTCCTATGGTATACTAAGATCACAAGTCCCACCAAAATTACACAGAATGGGAGTAGAGCACTTATTTGAAGGAAAGGACTTTAATGCACCCTCAATCCTATCACCTACTCCTTCACTGATATATGACACTCATCACATCATTAAACTAACTAATTTTTTAAAACTTTAATCTCTTTTAAAATATAAAAATCACCAAGACAAGAACCTGCTTGACCTATAGACATATAAACTCTCTGTTGCATTCAAAGTGCTAAGAGCAAGTTTGATGGGTTGAGGGCGAGGCATGGAGATTTTTTATGGTCAAATTCCAAAGCAGAGGTAGAGACGACATGAAATTACCAGGAGTGAAGGCACTTTAAACACTTTGAGGGCACCTTGATTACTTTGCCTTGATTTCTGTTCTGCTTAGCTGTGAATGCAAACAAATGGTCCCAAAACCTTGAGGCTAAAAATGACAATGATTTTGCTCTTATGTCCCATGGTTTTGAGGGTTGATGGATATCTGCAGAAAGATTCTCACTCGGTATCTGTCATCCAGAGATATTCAGATGGTAGCTGTGTCTGGAGTTACTCAAATCTCCTCACTTACATATCTATTACCTGGCCTGGAAGAGTTGGCAACAGGTCAGCATCTCTCTCTTCATGTAGCCTCTCCTACCTATGAGGTAGGAGCTTCTCCACAGTATGCCGATTAGTCAGGATTCTCACACTCTTCACATGGCATCCACCTTCTACTATAGAGTGCATTCCAAGACAGCCAGGCTAGGCTTGGAACTGGTTTGGCATCACTTTTGCTATATTGTTCAAAGCAGTCACAGATCAGCCATATTGAAGGTGACTGAGGAATAGATTCCATCTGTTGATGGGAGAATGGTTAGCACATACAGGAAAGGAAGGAATTGATGGCAGCCATTTTGTAGACAAGCTGCTATAACTACCAAGTTCTGGGATATTTTCTGGAAACAGCAGGCAGGAAGTTACTTCGTACCCACCTAAAAGGTACAGAGGACCACTGACCTGAATGAAAGGGTTCATTTGCCCACTCTTCAATAGTTCCTTTTACATTCTTTTTACTTCAGAGAAATGGATGGAAGTTTTCAAAACCAAAAAGGTTGAGTTGTGAAAAGTTGCATATATTGCAAATTTTAAAATACTGCAGTCTTTGGTGGGGTTTGGGGGAGTTTTTTTGTTTGCTTGTTGATTTTTCACCTACCAAATTAGTAAAAATTTAAAAAGCATATTCAAAATTGAAAGTGTGATATGAAGGATATGGTTTCGTATTCTGTAGTTGGGAATATAATATCAGCAATACAGCAATGTAACTATGAGTGTAAAGAATATAAAATGCTAATTTTCTTTGTCACAATAACTCTTATTTTGGGAAATCTATCCTTAGCTAGTTACTTGATAAGTATGGGGGTGAACAAAAAAAAGTTGTATATAAAAAAGTATATTGTTGCATAATTATTTATAATTGCAACAGTTTAGAATAACTTAAGTGCGCAACCATGAAAATATGGATAATAACCTTGGCATACCAACTTAATGGATCTTATTTAGTCATATAAAAATGTGTTTATAAATAATTTGTAATATGAAAATATTTTTGCTTTCATTTTGAAAAATGAAAAGAAAACGGGATAGAAAAATCATACGGAGACAGCGTGATCACAAGGATGCAATACAAAGGAAAAGCAATACTAAAGAAAAAAGGACTAGAAACAAAACCATCAAAAGATCAATGATGTTTAGACAGCTAGATGCTTGAACTGTGAGTAAATCATTTTCTTTTTCTGAGCTTTATTTCCTCTCTACGAGGCACCACAGATAAGGATATGGGAGAGCTGACTTTGGTAAGAATTCTCACCCTTTGCCAGCTTCTGGCAGTTTTCCCAGAATCCCTGTCTCCAAGATCTGGAGTCAGTGATCCCATCCTTGTCACCGGAAACTATAGAGGAAGAAAAATAACTTTCGCTCCACACTGAATGGTGAGAGTTTGGCTGAGACCCCTTTCCTCTAGGACACCTCATAAATGGATAATCTTATCTAGGTTGAAACTATTCCACTGTGATCACTGTTCAAGATTTTCTTTGGTAAGGTTAACCTGATTGTTCAGCCCTAAAACAACATTCTGTTCATCTGAGACTTCACACTGGATGAACCCAGTCCAGCTTAAATCAGACCTAGTGGACCCAGTCCACGTCCAAGTCCAACCCCATCCAATACCAGCCAGTTCCTGGACCCAGTCTGGAAAAAGAAATATTCAAATAAAGTGTGAAAGCTCATAACACAAGAGCTGTGGAGGTGGGCCTGTGAGGGACTGACCCAACTTCGCAAGAAAGCAGCAAGGGGGGTGGGCGGGTGGGGGGCGGCGCTCAGCAGCCACTTTGCCTGGTTGCTTGTTGCTGCTGGGGGCCTCTGGGGCTCGCTTTTGGTGTCCTCTTCTGACACCAGAACTAGTAAAAGATAAACCGAGACATTTTAAACATGTTAAGTTTATTTGAGCAAAAATCAAATCAGACAGTGACAAACCAGAAGTGGTTAGGAACCTAAATTTCTGTGACGACAAATGTCATTCATGTCCTTTAAAGAATGAGTGCAGCTTTTCTCCCCTTACCTTGGTTATCATGTAATCAGGCAGCCTCCAAGAAGACAGCAGCTTGGCAAATGGAAAAAGATTGTTTTCTCTAATTGCTCCAACCAGGGGGAAAAAAATCCAGCTGAAGATGTCGGGGCACTTGACCCAGTGGAAAGTGGAGTCTCTGCCTCTGTACTGGGCCTACACCAAACAGTGGCATTTCCATACTGAAGTAGAAAGTCATTGTAGAAACTCCAGGCATTTGTTGAAAGTTCAAAGGCCCTGAGGAAAAGGAGACAGATGGGCTTTAAATCATCAAAACCCTATTTCATAGGCTGATAGCAATCATAAATGATCCCAGAGTCTGAAAATTTTGCTGCTTTATAGAACTTGGCTGTAATTTGAAAAGAACTTAGATGAATTTCTGCTGAAAGTTCAGACTCTAAAATGTTTATGAACATGTTCCAGTTCAATTCAACAAGCATTTATTAGATAGCATGAAAACATTTTGTAAACCTGACGTGCTGGACAGACATGAGGAATATATCATAAGCCCACCCTGTGGGTGCAGCTCCGCCTAAGCAACCTAAGCGGGCAGGGGTCATCTGGAGAAATAGGAGTGTCCCTCGTAGCACCGTGTCCCCATAACCTAGTGCAACCAAAAGGTGGCAGTGGGGTGTTTTCACCCCTTTGAGAAAGGGAAGTGGAAATAGTATAAGCATAACGCAGTGCTGCTTTACTTGCAAAAAGCAAATGTGTTTGGCCTTATCCCAAAAGAAGGTGATATTTTCTGCTTAAAGAAGAGAAGCCGAGATTCAGTCTCATGTTTTCACAACAAGGATTAAAGCTTCTCTTGTTTTCGGGCACCTGGGTGGCTCAGTGGGTTAAAGCCTCTGCTTTTGGCTCAGGTCATGATCTCAGGGTCCTGGGATCGAGGCCCTCATCGGGCTCCCTGCTCAGCGGGGAGCCTGCTTCCCCCACTCTCTCTCTGCCTGCCTCTCTGCCTCCTTGTGATCTCTCTCGCTCTGTGAAATAAATAAATAAAATCTTAAAAAAAAAAAAAAGCTTCTCTTGTTTTCTTTAGCACCTTAAAATGAAGTAAAGCTAGGCTTTCTACAATTTGCTGTCTCAGTTTTCTAATGAAAATCTGTGGGCTAAATTATAACACATTGCCTCTTGACAGGAGATGTTCCAGGTCTTAGAAGAGGCATTTAATTGCTGTACCTATTCGAGTGTATGTGGGGGTGACTGGTGGCCATTGTCATAGGGACAGAGTCCCATTCATTCCTACAGAGCAGAGCTAAGGTTACACCCAAGACCCCATGTACTTTTTAGGGCCCAGTGCAAAATAAAATGTAGGGCCTCTTGTTTTAAAAATAGTATTAAGAATTTCAAAGTGAAACGAACACTAAATGAAGCATTGGGCCCTTCTGACCATGGATCCCTTCTCAGCATGAGACTCTTTGAGTCAAGGGCCTCTGTGACAGCCTGGGTCACATGCCTATGAAGGTGGGCCGCATGACATCTATCCTTCCAGCTTTGCATCCCATATTCTTCCTTCTTTGGATTCTCTGATAAAATGCTCACTCTATATCCACATTCTAGGCTGGCCCTCAGCACATGTATAAATAGTGATTTCTGTTTCCAGCCCTTTTCTGCCTCTTGCACCCCTTCCCATGACACCCAGTAGTCAGTGAGTCTCTGCTTTTACCTGATTGCTCACAATCTTCCTCGATGACATCCTACCCAGGCCAGACTCTCTGGAGAAGATTCCTGCTTCAGATAACTTTTTGATGTCCCAAGATGATTCATTCAACAAATATTCATTGAGCATCTATTTTTCACATTATTCATTATTGTAAAAAATATATACAAGGTTATAGCCCAAATATTATCTAGACATGGCTTATCACACCAGTTGTCTCAAGCCAAGTCTTTGAGAAACAGATTCTGTGATGGTGTTTTTCTTCTTTTGTTTTCTTCCCTTTTATTTCAGTATAGTTGACATACAATATTACATTAGTTTCAGGTGTACAACTTAGTGATTTCACGAGTTTATATGCTATGTTCACCATAAGTATTGCTACCATCTGTCCCATTATATCCCTTACAATACCATTGTATTCCCTATGTTCTGCTTTTATTCCCATGACTCAGTCATTCCATTACTGGAGGCATGTATCTCCCACTCCCCTTTACCCATTTTTGCCCAAATCCCTACTCCTTTCCCCTCTGACATTCAACAGTTTGTTCTCTGTATTTATAGATCTGATTCTGATTTTTGTTTGTTCATTTTTTTTTAGATTCCACTTATGAGTGAATCATATGGTATTTGTCTTTCTCAGCTTGATTTATTTCACTTGGCATAATACCCTCTAGGTCCATACATGTCTCAGATGGCATAATCTCATCACTTTTGATGGCTGTGTAATATTCCTCTGTGTGTGTGTGTGTGTGTGTGTGTGTGTGTGTGTGTGTGTGTGTGTGTGTGTGTGTGTCTCACTTTCCTTATCCATTCACCTCTTCATGGACAGTTAGGTTGCTTCCATGTCTTGGCTGTTGTCAACAATCCTGCAATAAATATAGGGTGCATCTATCATTTTGAGTTAGTGTTTTCATTTTCCCTGGTAAATACCCAATAGTGAATTTATTGGATCATGTGGTATTTCTATTTTAATTTTTTGAGGAACTTCCCTACTATTTTCCACATTGGCTGCACCAGTTTGCATTCCTACCAAGAGTGCATGAGGGTTCCCTTTCCTCCACATCTTTGTCAATACTTGCTGTTTCTTGCTTTCTTGATTAGAGCCATTCTAACAGGTGTGAGGTGATACCTCACTGTGGTTTGATTTGCATTTCTCTGATGATGATATTGAGCATCTTTTTACATGTCTGTTGGCTATCTGGTTTTCTTCTTTGGAGAAATGTCTATTCAGGTCCTCTGCCCATTTTTTAATTGGATTGTTTGGTTTTTGGTGTTGGGTTATATAAGTTTTTTATATATTTTGGATATTAACCCTTTTTTGGATATATCATTTACAAATATTTTCTCTTTTGTCTTTTAGTTTTGCTGATGGTTTTCTCTGAAATGCAAAAACTTTTTATTTTGATGTAGTCCCAATCATTTATTTTTGCTATTTCCCTTACCTCAGGATACACATCTAGAAAAATGTTGCTATGGCTGATGTAAAAGAAATTATTGCTTATGCTTTCTTCCAGGGTTTTTTTAAAGGATTTTATTTATTTACTTGAGAGAGAATGAGAGAGAGAAAGCATGAGAGGGGGGATATTCAGAGGGAGCAGCAGAATCCCGGCCAAGCAGGGAGCCTGCTGTGGGACTGAATCCAGGAACTTCAGGATCATGACCTGAGCCAAAGGCAGTCGCTTAACCAACTGAGCTACCTAGGCTTCCTCTTCCCGGATTTTTATGGTTTCAGGTCTCACGGTTATGTTTTTATTCCATTTTGAGTTTATTTTTGTGAATTGTTTGAGAAAGTGGTCCAATTTCATTCTTTTACATGTAGCTGTCCAGTTTTCCCATTGATCATTGTGTCTATTTTTCTGCTAGTAGCATACTGTTTTGATTCTTACAGTTTCGTAGTATTATCTTGAAATTTGGAATTTTGGAATTGTGATACCTTCAGCTTTGTTCTTTCTCAGGGTTGCTTTGGCTATTTATGGCCTTTTGTGGTTCCATACAAATTTTAGTATTATTTGTTCTAGTTTTGTGGAAAATGTTGTTGGTATTTTGATAGGAGGTGCATTCAATCTGTAGATTGCTTTGGGTAATATGAACATTTTGATATTAATTCTTCCAATCCATGAGCATGGGATAACTTTTCATTTTTTGTGTCATCTTCAATTTATTTCATCAGTGTTTTATAGTTTTCGAGTATAGATTCTTCACCTCTTTGGTTAAGTTTATTCTTGGGTATTTTATTCTTTTTTGGTGACATCATAAAGGGTGGGGGTTTTTAGATCTTATTGATTTATTTTTGCTAGGGAGAGAAGGAGAGAGCACTCAAGCATGAGTGGGGGGAGGGTCAAAGGGAGAAGTAGAAGTAGACTCCCTGCTGAGCAGGGAGCTTAATGTGGGGCTCTATCCCAGGACCCTGAGATCATGACCTGAGCAGAAGGCAGACGCTTAACTGACTGAGCCACCCAGGAGCCCCAGTGTTGTTGCTTTTTTTAATTTTTCTCTGCAAATTTATTGTTAGTATATAGAAATGCTACTGATTTCTGGGTATTAATTTTGTATCCTGCCACTTCACTGAATTCAGTAGTTCTCATAGCTTTTCAGCATAGTCTTTAGTGTGTTCCATAGATAGTATCATGTTGCATGCAAATAATGAGTTTTTTTCTTTACCAGTATGGATGCCTTCCATTTCTTTTTCTTGCCTAATTGTTGTGGCTAGGGCTTCTAGTATTATGTTAAATAAAAGTGGCAAAAGTCAGCATCCTTGTCTCATTCCTGACCTTAGAGGGAGAGCTCTCAGTTTTCACTATTGAGGATGATGTTAGCTATGGGTTTTTCATATGCTGCCTTTATTATATTGAGGTATGTTCCCTTTAACTTCATTTTGTTGAGAGTGTTTGTCATGAATGGGTGTTAAATCTTATCAGATCCTTTTTTCTGTATCTACTGAGATAGATTTTTTATCCTTTGTTTTATTGATGTGGTGTATGACATTAATTGATTTGTGAATATTGAACCATCCTTGCATCCCAGGAATAAATCCCACCTGATCGTGGTGAATGATCTTTTTAGTGTACAGTTGTAGGTGGTTTGCTAATATTTTGTTGAGGATTTTTGCATACATGTTCATCAGAGATATTGGCTTGTAAATTTTTTTGTAGTGTCTTTGGTTTTAGTATTAGGGTGTGATGGCCTCATAGAACGTATTTGGAAGCTTTCCTTCTTCTATTTTTTGGAATTGCTTGAGGAAAATAGGTATTACCTCTTCTTTAAATGTCTGGTAAAGTCATTGATCCCAGGGTCCTGGGATCGAGCCCCACATCGGGCTCCCTGCTCAGCCAGCAGCCTGCTTCTCCTTCTTCCACTCCCCTTGCTTCTGTTCCCTCTCTCCTGCTTCTGCTCACTCTCTTGCTGTGTCTGTCTCTGTCAAATAAATAAAATCTTTTTTAAAAATAAAAATAAATAAATATATGGTGTAATTCATTTGTGAATCCATTTGGTCCTGGACTTTTATATTTGGTAGTGTTTTGATTACCAATTTCATTTTGTTACTTATTATCAATCTGTTTTGATTTTCTATTTCTTCCTGGTTCAGTTTTGGAAGACTGTATGTTTCTAGAAATTTATTAATTTCTTCTCAGTTGTCCAGTTTGTTAGCATATAATTTTTCAAAATATTTTCTTATAATCCTTTATATTTATGCAGTGTCAGTTGTTAATTCTCCTCTCTTGTTTTTTATTTTATTTATTTGGGTCCTCTCTATTTTTTTCTTGATGAGTCTGGCTATGGGTTTGTCAATTTCATTTATCTTTTCAAAGAACCAATTTTTTATTTCATTGATTTTTTTTCTTTTCTTGTCCTTTTTTTTGTCTCTATATCATTTATTTCTGCTCTGACTTTTATTATTTCCTTTCTTGTACTCACCTTGGGCTTTGTTTTTTCTCCTTTTTTTTAGTTCTTTTAGGCATAAGGTTAGTTTATTTGAACTTTTTCTTGTTTCTTGAGGTTAGAACTGATTTTGCTCTATCCCAGAAATTTGGGACCTTCGTGTTTTCATTTTCATTTTTCTCCCTGTATTTTGTATTACTTCTTTGACTGCTTCATTGACCCACTGGTTGTTTAGTAGCAGGTGTTTAGTCTTCATCCGTTTGTGTTTTTCCTGTTTTTTTTTTCTTGTGATTTATTTCTAGTTTCATACCATTGTGCTAGAGAAAGATGCGTGGTATGATTTCAATCTTCTTAAATTTGTTGAGGCTTGTTTTATGCCCTAATATGTGATCTATTCTGGAGAATGTCCTTTATGCACTTGGAAAGAATATGTATTCTAGTGTTATTGGATGTTCTATATCTATCTGTTCTGTATCTATCTATTATGTCCATCTGGTCCAGTGTGTCATTCAAAGACATTGTTTCTTCATTGACTTTCTGTCTGGAGGACCTATCCACTGATGTAAGTGGGATGGTTAAAGTTCCCTACTATTACTGTATTTGCATTAGTTTTTTTTTTGTGTCCACTAATATTTGCTTTATGTATTTAGGTGCTCCAGTGTTGGGTGCATATTTATTTATTTATTCATTCATTCATTCATTTATTTTAAAGATTTTATTTATTTATTTGACAGAGAGAGAGAGATTACAAATAGGCAGAGAGGCAGGCAGAGGAGAGGAGGAAACAGGTTCCCTGCCAAGCAGGCAGCCTGACATGGGACTCCATCCCAGGACCCTGAGATCATGACCTGAGCCAAAGGCAGAGGCTTTAATCCACTGAGCCACCCAGGTGCCCCATGGTGCATAGATATTTAAATTGTTATATGATCTTGTTGGATTGACCCCTTTATCATTAAGCAAAGTCCTTTCTTGTCTTTTGTTACAGTCTTTGTTTTAAAGTCTATTTTTGTCTAGTATAACTATTGCCACCCCAGCTTTTTTTTTTCTTCCATTTGCATGGTGAATATTTTTTCATCCCTTCACTTATAGTCTGTATGCATTTTTAGGTCTGAGGTGAATAAAACAGTATATAGTTGAGTCTTATTTCTCTTTAACCATTCCACCGTGTCTTTTGATTGGAGCATTTAGGCCATTTACATTTAACTTAATTATTGATAGGTATGTAGTTACTGTCATTTTTAAAATCTATTTTCTGGTTATTTGTGTAGCTCTTCTTTGTTCCTTTCTTCTCCTCTTGATATCTTTCTTTGTGATCATTTAGTATTTATAGTGTTTTGCTTGGCTTTTTTTCTCTTTATTTTTTGTGTGTCTATCATAGGTTTTGGGTTTGTGATTACGTTAAGGTTCATATATATCATCCTATAAAAATAGCAGTCTGTATTAATTGAATGTTCATTTAAATTCAAACACATTCTTAAAAAAAAAACTTCTTTCTTTTTCCTTTTCCCTTTCTCTTCTCTTTTTATTCCCTTCTCCACATTTTAGGTATATGTGTCATATTTTATATACTTTTATTCATGTTTTTCCTATATCTATATCTATATCATTTCCTTTCCATTTAAATAAGTCCCTTTAATATTTCTTGTAAGACTGGCTTAGTGGCAATAAACTCTTATCTTTTGTTTGTCTGGGAAACTCTATCTCTCCTTCAAATCTGAATGATAACCTTGCCGGATAGAGTATTTTTGGCTATCAGTTTTTTTGTTTTTATTTTTGTTTTTCTCTTTTAACACTTCGAATATATCATACCATTCTCTCCTGGCTTGCAAAGTTTCTGCTGAAAAATCATCTAATAACTTTATAGATTTTCGCTTGTAGGTAGCTTTTTGTTTCTCTCTTGTTCCTTTTAAGATTCTCTCTTTATCTTTAACCTTTGACATTTGACTGAGACAATGGGATCTGCCTACTATGACTTCTAGACTCTGCTCCCGTCTAGGTTTATAAGGAGCGGTGGGAATGTAAACCCTGTTGATCTCCAGTACCTCTGACTAGGAGAGCTTTACTGCAGCTCCTCTGCCCCTTGGCAGAGTTCTAGTGTTGTCTCCTTTATATGTTAGCTGCTCTTTTAAACTGCAGTGCTTTTTTAATGTGTCCAAGAATATGAATCTGTTCCTGATGCCTCAGTGTTATCCTTCCCCACTGCCCTTTCCAGTGTCTGTGGTGGGCGAGGGGTCCCCTTTCTTACCATATCTCCATCCATTTTTCCTGCTGTTCTCTTGTCATTCTCTCTATTGTTGTTCAGTAGCTGTTCAGTCAGGCCTCAGTTCTCCTTCAGGAGGAATTGTTCTATCAATAGGTGTAATTTGGTGTGCTCCGTGAAGGAGGAGAGTTCAGGGTCCTCCTACATCCCCATCTTGAAGTGGACCATCTGGGATGGTGTTTTACCAGGTGGGTCATTCACTAGGAAAGGCCCTTGAGATTACGCTTAAGAAAGAAAGGAAAAGGAAGAAGGATTGGGCAGAAGGAGAAACAAAGCTTCAATTCAGGCAAAATGTCAACTTTAGCCATGGGGTCTCTGGAACTAGAACTCCCACAGAGAAATCCCAAGTAGGAGCAAAAAGGTCAGACATATAAGCTCCACCATCCATTCATCAGTCATTGAGTATGTGCAATCCTAGTAAGGGATGGCTCTTTTCAACTGAGACAATTCCTAAAGAAGCTAACATTTGCTTCCACTGCATCAGCTGTTAAAACACCGAAATACTCTATGTCTAGTATGACCAACCACTATGCTGCTACCTGGGCCACCCCAGCATCTTCTGGTCTCTAAAAATGGTCTAACTGTATGTTATGACTAGTGTCTGTTCTGACTAATCATTGCTCATGCCATACCAATGGTTAAACATTTTGCTTTTGTTTAATAAATCCTTTTGTGAGTTTTAAAATTTTTTTATTTTAATGCCAGTTAGTTAGCATACAATGTTAGATTCGTTTCAGATATATATAATATAGTAGTTTAACACTTCCATACATCACCCTGTGCTCATCACAACAAGTGTACACCTTAATCTCCAATCTTCATTTAGCCATTGGATATCACCTCTAAACCACTAAGAATATCAGCCGAGATGGAAGGGAAGGACCATGATAAGGGAAGTTAAGATCTGTATGTCGGGCTAGTTGACACAGCCTTACAAGAACTTAAATTTGGTCTGATTAGCTTTAGGGTGCTGAAAAGAATCCTAGGCATAAATACTTAACTAAAAGTAAAGTTTATTGGAAATTGGCATTCTGGATAAATTAGAGAAGAGAATCTGAGAGACAAATAAAGAAATATAAAATGAGGAGGGAGGTGAGCAGCTCTGGAAATGCATTGAATCTAAAATATGCTAAATTCAAATTTTGGGGATTCAAAGTTTACTAGTTCAATTTTAGATGATGAACTCCAAATTTAATTTTTTTTTTCAGTTACAATTCATTGATTACATGAAGTGCTCTGCATTTCTGTCTTAATTCGAAAGATCGCTTAATTTAATTTGGGCCTGCTGACCAAAAGACAACTGATGGGTATTTGAATTCACAATGCACAGTGACGTCCAGGTTATAGGGATTTTTCTCTAGAGTATTACAAGATGGATTCATTAAACAGCATCCCAAACATTTTGTTAAACACGAATTTCTGAATTACAGCTAATTTAAAAATTTCCATAAAGTATTTCAGAAGATTTATAAGGTCAAATCAACATTTTCTGATTAACTCTGGAACTGAGGTTAGAAACCAGTTATCACTGTGAGGTTAACTTACTCCTGTGAAAGAACCATTTAGGAAGAGCAGGTCAGAGAGGAACACAGGACAAAAAGCCCTAAACACTGTATTGTCTCATCGGCAGACCCATCACCTCAACTGTGCTGCTAACTCATTCTCCTGTTCAACACAGAGATGCTCCATAAATAATGGAAAAACCTGGAGCCTGGGACACCATAAGGCATTATTTTCCAGTGGTGTTCAGTGAGCTTTAGGAAATATGCAAGATGTTTAGGGTGCTTACAGAGGAACAAGAGGTTTTGTGCAGGGGGCCCTTGCCCTCTACTTCAAATAGACCTGGTCTCCTGTATTTATTTTTTTAGGGAAAGTTCTTACAAATATTTACCTTAAACAAAACAAAATAGATTCCATGGTTTAAAAAAAGTTTTCAGACAACTACCATAAAGTGGCTTAAATTATAACAGAATAAAAAATTACAAAATACATGTCATTTTAAGTCAACTAAATATATGTAAGCTGGATGAATTGAGAATTCATAAATTGATCATTTATAATAATGTAATCCTAAATCATGATCACATTGCCCTTTTCACTATGTGAGAAAAAAAATAGGTCAGCACAGAAAAGTTCTGACTAGTCAAGAAGGAAGGTTTAAGAGAGTGATCCAATTTTAAGGTAACTTTGCATTCAGTTTGGTACTTACAAATGATTCTGATTAAAGCAAGTGAGATGAGCCCTTATTTACTGTTAGTAAAGAGTCACATTTGTATAGTTGGTTTAAATAAAATTTAATGACATGTCAACATGTCTAATACAGGAAATATTTTTACATTGCTGAGAGTAACCTTTCAATTTAATCTGAATTAATTATACATAAATATGGGCTAACATAGTTAATAGAAAAAATACATAACTAAGTAATATAATCATATAGGCAAAAGCAGAATTACCTGATAATTAGCAGCCATAATAAGTCAAGAAGTTGTAAATTGAGGAATGGGAAAGAGAACATTTGATCATAATAGTGTTTGTTTTATTTAGAAAATATCTGTTGAGTATGACACAGAAGAAAATTAAACCAGGCAGCAATAAAGAAAAAAAAATAGTGTGGACTTCAAATGTCAAACTGTGTGAGATTTGAGATGATTATCCTTTGCTTTAAAGTATTTTTCTTTAACATTGAGTTAAGAAGGTGTTATCTGCAAGGAACATTTCACAAGGAAAATAACAGTTACGTTTATTCTTAAAGAATAATTTCAATTCCTTCAAAACAAAAATTATTATACTTGAACCTGAATCTGGTCATGAGCTCTGATCTAACAATCAGCTTGTAGGATAAACAAGCCCCAGAGAAGCAAATGCAATGATACCATGGAGATGTGGACAGCAAAAGGCAGAATAGGGGACCTGCTATTTAGCCTGGACTTGACAACAAATATACTGCAAGGAGAAACAAAGAGGGAGGGGACCCTGTAGACTAAGAGATTTAAGAAACGTTGTGATGAATTACAATGTACATTATTTATTTGGATCCTCATTTAAAAACGTTAACAAAATTTAGACAATGGGGAAATCTAAATACAGCCTAGGTTAAGATTCTCAAATGTTAGAGATACATACTAAAATGTCTATGAAAAATTACAAGATTTCACAAATTTCCTTCAAAATAATCTTGCAAAAAGAATGTGTGTCACTGTACATGGAACAAGACTGGCTATGTGTTAACAATGATTGATATTGAGTGAAGGGCACATGTGGTTTATTGTGCTATCCCTCTGCTTTTGTGTTTAAAATTTTCCATAACAAAAGTTACCAATAAAATGCAATAAAAGGACAAATAATATTTGTCTATGTAAAACTAAAATGATTGAGATTTGTACATAGCAGAAGGAGATTCTACATGTCTTATAAGCAATGGAACCAATCTTACTCTGTCTTGATTTCCACTGGTCCACTGTGTGTCAGCTTTATATCCTCTGACTTCCTTGGCTAAAGGTGCAAAGTAAGCAGAACATAGGAAATTGGCATCAGATTTAGATCTTCCCATCAATGAAGTAAGTAGTTAAAAGTATATTACAGACAGACACAGACAGTATTTCCTGAGAGTTCTCTAAACTGGCCTTCCAAGGGACCCCCACTACATACATTAGTATCCTCAAACTCAATCCATGCTTTGGCTCACTTTTTCTCTTGTCCCCTCACTGTCACCTCCCAGTTATTTGAATCCCCTGTGGACAGGTGTCTAGCCCGACTAGCATTTAGCCCTGCATTAGGCTCCCTGCTCCACAGAGACCTGCTTCTCCCTCTCCCACTCCCCCTGCTTGTGTTCCCTCTCTTGCTGTCTTTCTCTCTATCTAATAAATAAATTCTTTAAAAATAAATAAATAAACTAATTAACTTGGAAAAATAAACCCAAATGACACCATAAAAATGCTCTTAAAAACTGTAATATCAGGTGTAGCAGAAAATACATTTTCCCTGTCTTCTTTCCAACAAAACTTCTATATACTTAATTAAAAATCCTCACCTTTTCAGACTCTTTCACAAGAGGGTTGACCATATGACATAGTCCTGGCCAAAGAAGTTGAAGTGAAAGATGTTGAAAGGAGATTCTGGAATATTCTTTCAAAAAGAACCAACTCATTGTGTTATTTCATTTCCCATTTGCCTGTATGGATTGTAGCATGATTCCTGGTGCAGCAACTGCCATATTGCATCCATGGGAACAATAGGCACATGCTAAAGATGACAGAGCAGGAATAAGAAAGGAGCCTCATTCCTTAAACAGCTGGCTAGCCATGAACTACCCACCCCCCAGGCCTTATGACATGAGAAAAGTGGATCCCTATTTTATTAAACTACTGCAATGAGATTTCTACTATATAGAGCTAAAAGCAATCTCTAAATTATGTATCAGCCTTCTGAATGATCAAAATGTGAAAAACATTATTCTTACTATTAAATTCTCAGGGAAAAATAGCAAAGTCCAAAAATTAAATCTACAATGTTTTATAAGTATAAATCAAATGGTAGTAAAGTAAAAAATGCTGTCCTAAAAATGTCTCACTCTGCTTGATCTCAGTTACAGGGTCCTCAACCAGATCCCTGGGAATGACAGATGTCTTTTCTACCATTAATATTCTGTGTGCCTGTGACTCAGTTTAACGTTTTATTGAGAACACATTATATCTACACCTTTTATTTGGGGCTAGAAGTAAAAATAGGTGTGAAATACAAGCTTCTAATATGAGCAACTCATACTTTCACTGGAAAGAAAAACAAGCAAATGTACTGATTAAAAATAAACAATACATTACAGCATCCTGTTAACCACACTGTAACATAAAAGGCCAGAATAAGGCAGTACCACCACTAGACCCGCCTCGATGCAAATTAGAAAATCGTGCCTCTTCCATGGAACATCTTACTTCTGTCTGATATGTATTACACAAATATACAAGGATGATATACAAAATATATAATGCCATTAGCTCTGCCAGAGATAAGCAATGTACAATCTGCATAGGGATCTGCCCAACGCAGAATAAGGAGAAACCACTGTGCCTGGGAGAAGTCAGAGATGATACATACATACGGGAGGAGTTTTGAGTTGAGTCCTCGGTAGATTAGTAAAACAAAACAGAGAAAGAGTCAAATTTTGTGTTTTATGAATTTTAAATCACATTTTCATTATTTTAAAGAAGAGGAGCTTTCCACAGGAGACAGTAAACCATAGCTCCAATACCCATCCCTGTATCCTGCTAAGTCTGGAAAAGTAAAGAACTATTTAATTTTGCTATTAGAAATCCACAGATGCCTACTTTCCCATGCCATAAATGAATTCACTCACAGAGTGGCAGTAAACCAAATTTCAGAAGAGCTTTTTATGGCCTTGAGAATCACACATTTGCAGAGGAATGAACATATGCAGGGGGAGCAGAGTAGCGATCGCCCATCCTGTGATATACCACCCGCAGCTGTGAATATCTGCATGGCCACTGGTGAGGCCGCAGCTCTCCTGGATGAGACATCCAAGCCAGGGTTTTGTTTGGTTTTGTCCTAAAGAATATAGATTTAAGAAAAAAAGAATATAGATTTTAACTCCCTCCTGAACAAGACGATCACAAAGCAGAGGGTCTTGATTTAATGGGTCTTTCCAATAAAATGCTCACTTGAGTGCTCTGGAAAATGTTCTTCTGAATATCCCTGTGGCTCTTTTCCAATAAAAAGAAGCGGGGTGAGCTCATCCTTGGGTGGAATCAGGTGCAAATTCATTCCTAGGTAGCTGAAGTCAAGACTACTGAGCTTGATAGAGCATCCAGTCACCTGCAAAGTTTTCGAAGCAAAAGCACTCAGCCCATCTCACTCTTTTCACCCCAGTGTGGAACCAAGGGTCTGTAATCTTTTTAATAAGTTTTACACATGATTCAGGTGTGATCAAGGTACTGGGCTGATAGACCAGTTAACCTTTTTTAAAAAGTAAACCAACTAATTACCCCCGTTCACATTTATTTTTCTGTAAGACAATGTTTCCCAATCTCTCTTGGGCCATGTCACTCATTGAGAATAACCATATTTATAAAGCACACTGGATAAATTGATGAGGTTGTCACAGCCAGAGGCAAAATATTTGGGGGTCTTGACGTTGCAGTCTCTGACCAGTCCTCAAAGATTGATAAAATCAGGAACATACAAGCCTGGTCCCAAGCTTACCTATAACCCATTCAAGGGAGAGGAGGAAATCTCATTGATGGTTATTTGTAACTTAGAAAAAGAAAGAAAGGAGCAAGGACATTGGGGTCCAATTAGTTTTCCTTTCCTCTGCAAACCCAGAAATGGCTTTAATCCTCTTTAAACAGTAAGGGAAAAAAAATGTATACTTAATTTTGCTCTGCCTATACTATGATGTTTAGAAAATATCTAAGTTTAATTCCCTTTGGTTTTGAGTATATAAACCCAACTCCCAGTAAAACTTGTCTACTGAAAATCAAAAGCATTGATTTTAGACTATTATCTAGATATGGACTTTAAAACTTTAAAAACTCTACTTTGAAACTCAAGGACTAAGGAGGCTGCTTTGTTCTAGATGGAATCCACCTTCACCTTCCCTGGACAATACATTTCAGCTTCAAGGCAAATGCCTCAACATAGAATACATCGAGGAAATCTATTACACATTGTATTATGTATTCATTCATTAGGTGAAGAGGTTATATTTCAATAGGATACGAACCAGAAAGTTACATATACTAGAGAAGAAGAATATGCAAAGGGTTCTTGGAAGTCCTTAATTGAAGTGATTTTCCTAAAAGCCAAAAAATATTTTGGGAGGTATTAATCTGATACTTTCTCATAAATATTCCTTATAAGCACATTACTTTTCATGTCAGCAATGGGTTCTGTGTGCACAAGGCGCAGTAATGCTCTATCAATTTAACCATTGTCAATCAACAAGAATTCATATATATATGAATTTTCCAGAAAACTACAGCCTACCTCCTAAAGATGTGATTCTAATATTCTGCTTTATTATTTAACTTAAAATAGTTTCTACCAAATATAAAAGCAAGACATGCTCACTGTGGGAGAGATAGGGGAAGAATTGAATCATATAGTATAAAACAAGAAAAAAATACATAAAATCTCACTACTTAAATATTAATAACACTTTAGATATATCCTCCAGATGTTTTTACACACATGGCTTTTCATGCATAGAGTATTAAAAAATGTTTTAAGTATTATTTAGTATCAATCATGTTTGATAATCTGCTTTTTGTATTAAACGTATAATGGATGGGGCGCCTGGGTGGCTCAGTCAGTTAATAGTCTGACTATTGATTTCGGCTCAGGTCATGATCTCTAGGTCATGAGATTGAGGCCTGGCTTTGGCTCCACACTCAGTGGGGAGTCTGCTTCACCCTCCCCTTTTGCCCCTCCCCCACTCCTGCTCTCTCCCTCTCTCTTTCAAATAAATAAAAATCTTAAAAAAAGAGAAAGAGAGAAACTTCAAAAGTTTGTCCTCACTTATTTAAATAATCATTTTGATTATAAATTAGGTTTTAGTTTTTCATATTATAAATAATTCAGCTATGCATATGTGTGCCTATAGGTTTTTGCGTATGCCTTCAGGTATTGCTATAGAATTCAGATTCCTGTAAGTAGCATGTCTGGAGTAAAGTGTGTTTATATTTAATAATTTGATACATATCACCTAAGTGACTGTTAGACAGGTCACGAGGTGAACAAGAATGATCATATCCCAACACTGTCACCAACCCAACCTTTTCTATTGTGTGAATCTGCAGCATATTTTGATTTGATTACTAGTGGTTTAAATATCATTTTATGCTTACCAAAGTATTTTACTGTTAAAAAAAGATTCCTGTTGACCTATATATCCTTATTTGTTAATTAGAATAGATGTTTCCAGATTACTGATAATAACCTTTTTTCTGTTATGTGTGTGACAAACTTTGTTTTCCATATTTTAATTTGTTTCTGACTTTTAAAATTATTATATGGTAACATCTGCAAACATTCTTCTGTTCTGATAGTTGTATCATGCTAAGAAAGTTCTCTGACACACCGTTATAAAAAATTTTATAAAATATATGATAAAAATAATAAACACAAACAAAAATTTTAAAAATTTTAAATGATCTTGATTAATTTATGTAACAATGAGAGACAAAGAAACATTTTTTTTCAAATGGCTTTTCAGTTGTGCCAAATCCATTTAATGACAAACTTTATCTTTTGCCACCTCTTTTATCATGCACTGATTTCCATATATTCCTACATAGTGTTCCATATATACATATATCCACACACACATAGACACATGCATGTATGTATATATGTGTATTTAAGTATGTATACCTGTGTAATTTATATTTATATATGTGTTTAACTTACATTTATATATATATAGTTTACTTTTCCTGAATTAAAATTAGAATTTTGTTAAGATTATGTAAGGATATAGTTATTTGTAGAAAATTAATATTCACATTATTTATTATTTCCATCCAAAAACATAAAATGTATGGTGCTAGGTATTCTCACAAATAGCATTAATTACATTAATACACATGTTATGTACTGTTTTCTAACTGGTTATTTTGGATGTATCAGAAAGTTCTTGATACTAGGGGTCTCATATTATTTATAATGGGTTTCAGTAGAGTCTCCCGCTTTTTCTGGGTCAGAGATCACACCACTCCAAAATAATAATTTTGCCTCCAACTTTATAGAAGTGTTGAGGTTTCTCTCTCTATTGTAGAAATTATTCAACTATTAACCAATTTTATTAAGATCGTTTAAGTTCATCTTTTGGGGAGCAGAAGCGACTGTTTTCAATTTGTCCCATTTTCTGAGGGTTACACTGATAAATGAGTATACATGTGGGGTTTAATACTTTCAAAACTGATCTCATTTTTTTAATAATATTTTTTTCCTAAGTGCAGTCTGCTATGCAACAGCTTTTAATTTTGGTTATTATATTTTTCATCTTTAGAAGTTTTGCTTGGTTCTTTTTTTCAATTTTGCCTAGTCACCTTGAAAATATGTTAAAGCTTGGAACACCTGGGTGGCTCAGTCAGTTAAGCGTCTGCCTTTCGCTCAGGTCATGATCCCAGGTCCTGGGATGGAGCCCCTGCTCCCTGCTGGCTTCCGGCTCAGTGGCGAGCCTGCTCTCCCTCTCCTCCCCACTTGTGTCTCTCTAGCTGTCTGTCTCACTATCTCTGTCTCTCTCAAATAAAAAAATAAAATCTTCAAAAAAAAATGTTAAAGCTCATCAATTTTTCTTTAACTATGGTGAACTAATTTCAAAATCTGTGCATGACAACTTCAACATTTGACTTATACAACAAGCTTTTTCTAAAGCCTTTTATTTCTGCTGGTTCTTTTTTTCTCAGCTTTATTGAAATATCATTGACCTATAATATTGTGTAAGTTTAATGTGTACAATGTGATGATCTGATACATGTTTATATTGTGAAATGTTTACCACGATAAGGTTAGTTAGCACATCTTTCACTCCACATAATTACGGGGTTTTTTTCTTGCTGTTGTTATAATAAGAACATTTAAGTTCTACTCTTCCAACAACTATCAAGTGTATGATACAATATCACTAACCATAGTTACAGTGCTGTAAGTTAGATTCCAGGAACTTAATGATCTTATAACTGAAAGTTTGTACCCTTTGACCAACATCTCCCCATTTCTCCCACCTCTCAGACTCTGGGAACCACCATTATACTCTATTTCTAAGAGTTTGATGTTTTTAAATTCCACGTATAAGTGAAATCATACAGTATTTGTCTTTCTCTGACTTATTTCAGTTAGTATAATTCCTTCAAATCCCATCCATGTGTCGCAAGTAGCAGGATTTCCTTCTTTTTTGTGGCTGAATAATATTGCATTGGGTATATGTGTGTGCGTCTGTAGCACATTTTCTTTATTCCTTTATCCATCAATGAGCATTAGGTTATTTTCATGTCTTGGCTATTGTAAATAATGTTGCAATGCAGATGGGAATGCAAATACCTCTTCAATATAGTGACTTAATTTCCCTTGTATATACACATAGAAGTGAGATTACTGGATTACATGGTAGTTCTATTTTTAATTTTTTGAGGAAACTCCACAGTGTTTGTCATATTGGGTTTACACCCCCACCATCAGTATACCAGGGTTCCCTTTATTCTACATCTTCACTAACATTTGTTATCCTGTGTTTTCGATAATAACCTTCCTTTTTTTTTTTTTTTAAAGATTTTATTTATTTATTTCACAGAGGGAGAGAGATCACAAGGAGGCAGAGAGGCAGGCAGAGAGAGAGGGGGAAGCAGGCTCCCCGCTGAGCAGAGAGCCCGATGCGGGCCTTGATCCCAGGACCCTGAGATCATGACCTGAGCCGAAAGCAGAGGCTTTAACCCACTGAGCCACCCAGGCGCCCACGATAATAACCTTCCTAACAGGTATGAGGCAATATGTCACTGTGGTTTTAATTTGTCTTTCCCTAATTATTTGTGTTTTATGTGTTTGTTGCCATATGTATTTCTTCTTTGGAGATATATTTACACAAATCTTCTGACCATTTTTAAATTACGGTGATTTTTTGCTATTAAGTTGTATGATTTCCTTATGTATTTTAGATATTAACCTTTCATCAAATATGTGGTTTGCAAATATTTCCTCCCATTCCATGGGTTGCTTTTTCATTTTATTGATTGTTCCTTTTGCTTTGCAGAAGCTTTTTAGTTTAATGTAGTTTCATTTTTTGATTTTTGCTCTTATTGCTTATGCTTTTGGTGGGATATCAAAAAAATAATTTCCAAGATAAATGTCCCTTGTTTTTTTCTAGGAGTTTTACAGTTTCAGGTCTGTGTTTAAGTCCTTAATCCATTTCAAATTAATTTTGTTGCATGGTATAATATAGGAGTCCAGTCTCATTCTTCTGAATGCGAATATCCAGTTTTCCCATTTCTCAAGATTGCTTTGGAGATTCAGGGTCTTTTTATTCCCATATAAATTTTGGAGTTATTTTTCTCTATTGCTGTGGAAAAGTGCCATTGGAATTTTGATAAGTATTGCATTGAATCTACAGATGACTTTAGGTAATGTGTACGTTTTAACAATATTAACTCTTTCTACCCATGAATAGGGAACAACTTTTCATTTATTTATATCTTCTTCAATTTCTTTCAAAAATATATTATAGTTTCAGGATATAGATCTTTCATTTCCTTGGATACGTTTATTTCTCTGTATTTTACTGTCTCCGATGCTATTATAAATGGAATTGTTTTTTTAATTTCTTTTCAGATAGTTAATTATTAGTGTATAGCAACACATCAGGTATCTGTACATTTGTTTTATATCCTAAAACTTTACTGAATTTGTTTATTAATTCTAACAGTTTTTCGATAGAATTTTTAGGATTTTCTATATACAAGTTTATGTCATCAACAAAGAGATGCAATTTTACTTCTTCCCTTCTGATATAGATTCCTTTGATTATCACTATAAACTCCCCTATTAGCACTGCTTTTGTGACAGGCTGTAAGTTTTGGTATGTTGTTGTGTTTCCATTTTAATTTGTCTCGAGATACTTTTTTTATTTCATCTTTGACCCATTGGTTATCCAGAAGTGTGTTGTTTAATTTCCACATATTTGTGAATTTTCCAGTTTTTTCCCTGTTATTGATACTGTTTTATACCACTGTGTTCAGTTTGGGCTTTTTCCATAATTTGGCTGTTGTTGATAATGCTGCTATAAACATTGAGGTACATGTGCCCCTTTGAAACACTATGTTTATATCTTTTGGATAAATACCTAGTAATGCAATTTCTGGATCATAGGATAGTTCTCTTTTTAGCTTTTTGAGGAACCTCCAGACTGTTTTCCAATCTATTTCTGATTTTAGTCAGTTTTATCATAATGTATCTTGGAGTTCATTTTGGATTGAAAATATGGAGTGACCTATTAGCTTCCTCAACTTGGATGTCGAAGTTTCTCCCCAAGTTTTTAGACATTGTTTCTTTAAATGAGATCTCTCTCTTCACTTTCTGGGGCTCCAGTGATAAATAGATTGTTTTTTCTTGATGGTGTCCATAAATCCCATAAGCTTTTTTTCCTTTTCATTCTTTTCCCTTTTTGTTCCTGTGACTGGTTAATTTAAAACAATCTGTCTTCAAGCTGACTGACACTTCTTCTGTTTGGTCCAGTCTGTTATTGAAACTTCATTAAATTTATAATTCATTCATTGTATTCAGCTCCAGGATTTGTTGGGTTTTTCTTATGTTTTCTATCTCTTTGTTGAATTTCTCATTTTGTTTGAATTGTTTTCCTTATTCTACTAAACTTATCCACGTTCCCTTGCAGCTCCCGGAGCATCTTTAAACAATTATGGTGAATTCCTTGTTGGGCAATTGTTGAATCTCCACTTCTCTGCAGTCAGGTAATGGAGTTTATTGTGTTCCTTTAGTGGTGTGATGTTTCCCTGATTTGTTATGATCCCTGTAGCTTGTGTAGGTGTCTGCATATTTGAAGAAACAGTCACCTTTTCCTGACTTTATGCACTGACTTCCATAAGGAAAGGCCTTCTACCTGTAGGTGGGGGCATGCTAGAACATGCTGTGACCCAGGATCTACTGATGTAGGGCATTAAGTGCCAGGGTGTGCGGTGGCTCTGGGTCTGGAGTGGAGGACATGGTGTCTCATCAGCTCAAGCTGCTGGAGTCCCAGCATCAATAACTGCATGTTCCTTGATAGCACATGGCTGGGGGGTTGGGGGGAGTGCACAGTGCCTTCAAGAGCTATTGGGATCTCCCATCCAGCATCTCCAGCATCCAGATTGTTAGAGACTAGGGTAGACAGCAGTGTTGGCAGAAGCTGGTGGTATACACAGCCCGGCTGTGGGAGCTAATTACAGATGTTTGTGTAGTGGCAGGGACTGGTCACAGACACAGTCCCCACAGTGGTGGGGGCCAGGACTGAACACAGGTATGCTGGCAGCTGCAGAGGCTCTGGCTATAGGCGTGCACCCCTGTGGCTGCAGAGTCTCCTCACAGGTGCATACCTGGCAGTGGGAGAGGAAGGGAATCAGGCCAAAGTGTGCAGGTGCACAGCTGGAGGGACTAGCTGCAGGTTATTCCAACAGCACAGGCCAGTGAGTGTAGACAAAGCCAAATCTGGGCCCATAAGCAGTTGTGGGGCCTTGGCTGTCAGCATGTACCTCCATGACACCAGGATCTCACCAGAGGCATACACACAGCAGCAGAGGCCGATGAGGGGCAACAGACCAGCAGCATACAGGTGCACAGCTGGGGGGCTAGCCCCAACTGCACACTCACATGCATGCACACACACACAAACACACACACACACACACACACACACACACACACACACACACACACGAGGGTCTACCATGGTGTCCACACTGGCGTCTTGCACTCACTCAGCTGCAGAGTCCTGGCTGGCTGCCTGGGCAGATCCCAGGCTCCAATTTGGGGTGAGAGGTGGGAGGAAATACTCAGGTGACTGGCATTGGTGAATGCGAATACCAACGGAAACTGATGAGCTCTGCAGGAAGTTCATGGGTGTTGTGCTGACCATTCATTTCTTCAGTGGGTGGAAGATGCTGAGGTCCTTTTCAGAGCAGGTCAGGAACTGGAGTCACTCCTGCTGTGTGGCTGATATTGGTAGTCCCTGTTCATCTTCCTTGTTCCCAGCCGTCTCTATATGTCTCAGCTTTGCTGCTTTCTGGGGGGGATGAAATTGACGTGGGTCCTTGATGAGGCGCCCTCTTGATGCTGGTCACTTACCCTGCTCTCCTTTTCAAGTCAAGAACTCCCTCTGCTTGGAGACTGTTCTCGCGCACTCAGCAGTGCTGGCCTGGGAGATGGGATGATGCAGGCACAATAGAGCTGCTCTCCCTTCCCTGTTCATGCAGTTCTTCCCAGGTTTTGGTTGTTGTTGTTCCACTGTCCTGCTGAAGTTTCTTAAGTGGACTCCTGAGCAGTTGCGGAGCTCACACATTATTGACTCTTGTTGGGTGTGGATGGAGGTTGGGGTCTACTGTTTCACCATCCTGGTGACATCACTCTTGTTTCTGCTGATTGTTTTTCATGTTGCCTTGTTTCCTTGTATTTCTAGTTATCTTTGATAGTTGCTGATTATTGCTTTTGGACAATTATTTGTGAGGGTTCCCTGGGACCAGGACTTACTTTGTCCTCTGCCAATAAAATATTGTGCCTGCTTCTGTCGGGTGCCTGAGAAACTACCACAAGTGGTCTTTTTAATCCAAATTCAAAGGTAGAAGTTCCTTGACCAACTCCAGCCATGTGTAACCTATGATCACAAAATCCTAGTGGTGATTTTCGCTAGTTTTTCTTCTGTTCTACTCAAATCAGAATAGCTTTCTTTGAAATTCAAGGTGTGAGGTCAGGTAATAGCTACATGGTCCAGATTTAGCATTTATAAGTAAAGTACACCCAGTTAAATTTGAATTTCAAATTAATAAAAAATCATTTTTTAGTATAAGTATTCCCCCAGATATTATATGGAGCATAATTAAACTAAAAAATATTTTCATCGTTTAGCTGAAATTAAAATTTAACTAGACATTCTGTGTTCTGACATTCCTAATAATAGGTTCAGTTCTTGTTGTACTAATGCTGTTAGTAAGTCCCCCTCCCCCCCAGGCCTCAAGCTTTGGCTTTTCTCCCTCCTGCCCCAAAAGGCTGCGCAAAAAGTAAGGATACAGCACAGACAAATGCCCCCGAGTCAACAGGCTTTGATGCCTGGGTATTCTGCTTACATAGCTGATTCAGGTTGTCTTCCCGAAACTGCTCTGGCAGCAAGCCACTATCTTTTTAGATTGTCGATGTCTTTAAAGAAATGGGTTTTGTTTTCGTGGGTGGTAGTAACTTTAGACCACTGTTTTGTTTATGTTGCTTAAGCATAAGTCAAGGAGGCTTGACTTGAATAATCTAGTCCCACTTACCCAGAACACTGGGGGGACCACCTTCAGTCACTGAGGCCTGAGGGCTGTCTTCTAAACAAGCTCCTTGACCAATCATATGCAGTTTAATTTCCTATTAAGTGTGTAAAAAGGAAGCTGGTCCATGATAGGCATGCACAGCTTCACCTAGCAGGTATTTTTTCATATGTGAAGTATAAGTGAATTGAACATGTAAAACTGAAGCTTTCATCCCAGCTGGAATTAATTACCCCTTCCTCAGGGCTCTCAGAGCAATTTGTAACTCTAATATGGCACAGACACCTTCCCTGAGGTTATCGATTTGTGTATACATGTCTGCATTTCCGTTTCAGTTGAAAGCTACTTGATGGTACGGTTTTGTGTTCTCACCTTCAGAGCCCAGAGAGCCCTGGGGATGGTGATGGCTGATATGCTTTCGGTACTCAAAAGGTATGTGCTAAATTACATCGAATGAAAGGGAAAGTGGTAGAAATTTTATCCCAAAGCAAAAGTAATGCACTTTCTAACATTAAAAAAAATAGAGACGCAAACAGGCGAAACCAAGCTGAAGGCAGTCCTTATTTGTGAGTATTATCTAAGATAGGCAGCAGAGTTGATAAATACTATTAACACCTCATTTTGAATCAACTTGCTAATGGCCCCGGTGGGGACAGTACTCTGAAAGGATGACACAGAGGACGGATATATGTTAATGAAGTCAGAGAGGAGGGTATGTCTGGAGCCTTGGACCCACACGACCTGTTGGGGTACACCGTATGGGACCCTAGAAAACCAACTGCCAACCAAGGGATGTGCTGGGAAGTGCGATGGAGCGAGAGACATGAGTGTGTAGAACTGGAAAGAGGAGCTGAAGAGAAAAACTGTTCATATTTTCAATTGCACCTAGCCTGTGCCACAACCTTCCAGGCCACAGCCTTCATAATGCTGGCTGAGTGAGGGCAGGAGCGGCAGTGCTGATAAGGGCAGGGTCCCAAGAAGCTAATGCCCCTTCAGCTTATGTCCCCAAGATAAGGAATTTGGGTCCTGGGGAGCTATTTGGTAAGTCACCTGTAAATCTCTCCACACTCGCAGCAGTCTATCTTGCCTTTCTGTGTCCCTGCCTTGATCAGGGGAGTTTGAATGTAAGGTCTTGCTTTAGGGCCTCAGCACAAATAGAACAACGAAGTGAAAGAGAGGATTAGTATCAGTGAAGGGCATCACAGGCAGTGCCCAGAGCAGAGCAGCCAATCACAATCCGATGTATCATCCTGCACAGGGCAGGAGAGGCAGGGCGGACACCATGGGAGCCCAGATAGAAGGCAGCAGGTACTGCTGGCTGAAGACTTTCCTTTTGGAAAAAAATGTGTGAACCCACAGTTTTATGGCTGTTGTGTGTTTGGCTGGTGTTCTAGGTTCTATCAAATGACAACTGCATTCTCCTGCCTGACTTTATATGTCAACCTGGCTGGGCCACAGGGTGCCTAGATGTTTGGTCACACATTATTCTGGGTGTTCCTGTGAGGGTGTTTTGGGGTAACATTAATGTTTACATCAGGGGACGCTGAGGAAAGCCTGTTGCCCGCCATTATGTGAGTGAGCCTCATCTGACCAGCTGAAGGCTTGAATAGAACAAAAGACCACCCTCCCGCAACAAGAGAGAATTCTCCAGCAGTTGGTCTTCAGATTTGAGCTGCGTCATTGGCTCTTCCTGGTTCTACAGCAGACAGCCTTCACAGTCAAAGGGCTTTCCTGGGTTTCTAGTCTACCAGTCCAACCTGCAGTTTGGGACTTGCAGGCTTCTATAATTGAATATAAGGAATGAGTTAATTCCGTATATCTCTTCATATATGCATATCTTATGTGTTAAGTTTCTCTAGAAAACCCTGATCAGTACAGAAGGGATACTTAAAGAGGGTGAGGAGATGGCTTATAGGCAAATAGAATAAAACTGGCTCCACCCTGCACCCAAGAAAACAGCCCCATGTAATATTTTTGAGTTATTTTTTTAAAGATGTATTTATTTCTTTGAGAGGAGAGATTGAGAGAGTGAATGAGGGTAGAGGCAGAGGGAGACAATCTCAAGCAGACTCCCTGCTTGGCGTGAACCCTGATTTCATGAGCCTGAGATCAGGACCTGAGCCAAAACCAAGAGTTGGACACTTAACCCACTGAGCCACCCAGGTGCCCCTATTTTTGAGTAATTTTTATGGCCCATTTCTCCATTTCCTTCTAGCTGTGACACCTTAAGTCCTGCCATGTCTTTTAAAAGAGCCTATTGTCTGGCAAAACACTGATGAGTTCATTGCACATGTAGTGTCCATTTCAAGAGAATCCAGTCTCTATCAAGACCGACTCCAAGAGATTTTTCACAAAATTTTTCATAAATATCACCATCAAGAAACACTACCAAGTTTTACCATTAGAGAGGCCAAACAGTTTTTAAAAAACTACCCTTTGACTACCCTCTCTATGTGACTTATGGTTTAAAAAAATACTATTTTCAGAAATTTTACCCAGCTGGGATGTTTGGTCCCCCACCCTCTGTAAGAAACAAGATGTGGGGGAAAGATGTGAGGTTAATGGAGAGCTGTTGGCTTATCCATTAATAAACCTTATACAAAGATGTTTCAGTTCATGCCCAAACTTCAAAACTCCCTAGTTTTAAATGTTTTATATATTAGAGAAAGGAAAAAAGTCTTTCTTCACTTATCTTACTTTCTTCACTTATGGAGGACTCTACTTGAACCCCAAATCTGTACAGAAATGAACCACCTCAACACAGAAGGAACAAAAGAAAGTCATGACACAGATACAAGTCCATGCAAAGGCATTGCCTCAAAGGCCATAGGAAGTGACAGAGTCAAGGGGCTACCCAGAAAGGATTATTTCATGTCTAGTTCTATGGAGATATATCTATATGTATAGAAACATTGTAATTCCACTAATTTACTCCACTACTTTAGAAAAAATGATCATCCTGGTTCCAGATGAATTGGGAACTACAGGACAAAGTTGTTCAGCACACACAGTGTGGTACAGCAGTTAGGAGCACAAGCTCTGGTGTTGGACCACTGGGTGCACATCCTGGATCCACCACTTGCTGGGTGTCTATAGGTAAGTTATTTACCCTTTCTAAGCATCATTTTCCTGTTTTGAGAAGAAAGAAAGATAAAGTACATACTTCAAAGGATTGTTATAAGGATTAAACAAATCAACTCATTCAAAGTGCTTAAGACTTAGGAAATGTTCAATAAATACTATTTATTATTAGATCATTATTATTCATAGACAGTTCATGTAAATCAACAGTCCTTGAGCAAAAGCTTGGGATAGACAATAAACCAAAGAGGTAGGAGCCTTGCATGAAGTGACTGTGTCATGAAAAGAAACACTTGCTTAACATTCCATTAAAAAAAAAAAAAGAAAAAAAAATCACCTTGCAAACTATTTTGTGCTTGCTGCCATACAGAACCTGGTCCATCTGTAGATGGCTACAGGCCTTGCTTCAATGTGGAGAAACATTAAGGGTCATTCAAATCCTAAGTACCACTGGCTTCAACTTCAAATAAGTCAGATGAATAGGAGCCAACTTTAGCTAAGAATATTCTGCTAACTGATTTATCAAAGCTGGTCTTAGTTATTGCCTGACAGCTTCTTTATTGAGCTTTTTACAACTATAGAAAACTTTTCTTGTAGAGATAATTCATAAATATATTAATATTTTAGTTGGTAATAAGTATTTCTTATTTTTCCCAAATTTAAACTGATTGTGCTTATTTGCAGATGTATCATTTCATACCCATGTGCTAATGCAAGTAGCAAAAAACAAAAATGATGTAATGTGAGCTTGATTTTCACCATAGCTGAAAGAATTGAGTTATGATGGCTCTGAGAAGGCCTCCCTGCTGGGAGAACAAGGCTCCAGTGGGAGGTAACAGTATGCATTTGTTCTGTCTGCTTTGTTGGATTTTCAGGACACTCTTCTGTTCCCTATCTACATTCTTCACTAAAAGAAAAAAAAATAACCTGATAATTTGTCATTCTTATCCAGATCATGTATTCTGCCAGCTAGCAAGTGAAGAAATAAGTTTGAATTTTCTGATGTACAAGAGAAAGGATTTTGAAAAAAATTCCACTCCAGAGTTTCTCATGGTACACTGAAAGTGAGCTGACTTTCTGCTATCTGTGGTGCATATGAATTCTTATTTGAAAGCTATCGCTCTTGGGATTAACAAAGACTCTGGACCTCCCAGGATCAAGTTCAGCTATGAGAATCTGCTATGAACATCTCGCCACAGGAAAAAGTCATTCATTATTTCCTCATCTTCCTAAGGAAGAAATTCATCCTTCAGCCTGAACTTGGCCTTGAGAGAGAGAAGCCACAGAGAGAGAAGCTCTGCTTCCTGACTATGAAGGAGAGAGATGTCTTGGAGACAGGTCTGTGCTGGAGAATGTTAAGATGACAGTCTTCATGAAGTCACCCTGCAGTTAAGAAAGCATGAACCATGGGAAAGTGCCTTGGAAGATGCCCGGTCCTTCTTAAAGATGCTCTATCAATTTCATTAGTTTTTCTTGATATTTCATGAGACTTTCCAAAAAGTTCATACTGGAAAGAAGTAAAATTATCTTTATTGTCAGACAACATGATAATGTATAAAGAGCATCCTAAGAAATCTACAAAAGCTACTAGAACTAATAAGTGAGTTTAACAAGGTTGCAAGAAAAAAGGTCAAAAACAAGGATTAATTGCATTTGTATATATTGCAATATATGAAACCCTTGAAAATTAAAATTAAATCAATAATTCAATTTATAATGGTATCCACAAATGTGAAATACTTAAGGATAAATTTAACTAATACGTGAAAACTACTGAAACTACAAACCACAGTTAAAAAATTTTTAAAGACCTGAAGAAATGGAAGGATAGACCATTTCATGGATTGGATGAGTCTATATTGCTAAAATATAAATACAAAATCATATCAGGTATTTTTGCACAAATGACAAGCCAACTCCAAAATTTAATTGAACATGCAAAGGGCCTAGAATAGTCAAAACAATTTTTTAAGAAATACAAAGTTGAAGGACTTACATTCTTAATTTCAAGTCCAACTTAAGGGCTAGAATAATCAAGAGAGTGTAGTATTAATGTAAGAAGAGACGTACAGAACAGAATTAAGAATGTAGAAATAGGTACACACATTAATTTTTCACAGACTACCAGTAAGAAAAGGGAATGTCTTTTCCAAAAATGATGTTGGAAGTGAGAACAACTTGAAAAAATTAACCTCAATCTTTACTTCACTGTACTCACAAAAGTAATTCAAATAGATTATAGACTTATATGTGACAGTGCATACTATAAAACTTCTAGTTGGAAATATTGTGACCTTGAGGCAGCCAAGGATTTCTTAGACACAAAAAAAGCACAAAGCATATTAGAAAAATTACATATCGCATTTGATAAAAATTAGAAATATTTGTTCTTCAAAAGACACTACTAAAAATGAAAAGGCAAATCAGATACTGTGAGAAAATGTTAATAGCAGATTATATGACAAAGAACTTGTATCTAAAATGTATTAACAGACAACTTAATCGAAAGCACAAAAAGATTCCAGTTGACACTTCCCAAAGTAAGAAATTTGAGCAGCCAGTAAAGACATGTGAAGCTGCTCATCCTCCTCATTCATCCAGAAAATGCAAAATTTAACTATAGTAGACTCCCACTTTGTACCTATATGCATAGCTAAAATTAAAAAGACAGACAATACCAAATGTTGGCAAGGATATGAAGCAACCAGAACTCTCAAGTGTTGTTGGTGGGAGTGTGAAATTGTCCAACTACTATGAACAGCCTGGTTGTTTCTTTAACACTTGTACATACACTTCCCGTATGATCCAGTCATTCTACTTCTAGGTATCTACCCAAGAGAATTGAAATTATATATCCACAGAGTCTTGCACACAAATGTTTATAGCAGCTTTATAAATAATATCTCCAAACTGGATACAACCCAACTGACTACCAGCAGTTGAATAAATAAATTGTGCCATGTATATATACAATGAGATACTGCCTTCTTATGAAGGCCCAAACTACAAATATATGCAATCACTATGTAGAGAGAAAGAAACAAGGCTTAAAAGACAACATACTATTACATTTACTTGAAACTCTAGAGAAGATGAATCTAATCTGTAATGACAGAGGCAAGTCCATGTTTCCTTAGGAGATGAGATGTTAAGGGAGTTGACTGAGAAGGAGCAAAGGAATCTTTTATAGTGATCAAAACATTCCACATTTTGATTGCACTCGTTATTACATGGATATATACCTTTATCAAAACTCATTAAGCTATACACTTAAAATGAATGCATTGGATTATATGTAAATTACACCTTAGTAGTTAATAATCATAAAATTCACTGAAACATAAATGTCAAAAGATAGCCTCCAAAATATGTCTCTACCTTCTTTTCCCATTGCCATTTTCCTTCTCTCAAGTGGTCTGTCCCTAACACTTACAAATAAGAGTACATTGGTACCTGTTAGAGTCAATCAGGTATGCATACAGAAAACTAAATATCATAAAGAGAGGGAAAAAATCAGTTTATCCTGAAAGTCATTTAAATTTTTGGATGCTTAGAGTTGATCACAACAAGCATTATTTAAACATTTATTTAGAGATGCCTGCATGGCTCAGTCGGTTAAACAGCTGCCTTCGGCTCAGGTCATGATCCTGGGATTGAGCCCCGCATCAGAGTCCTTGCTCAGTTGGGAAGCCTGCTTCTCCCTCTGCCTCCTCTGCCTGCTGCTCCCCCTACTTGTGCTATCTCTCTCTGACAAATAAGTAAATAAAATCTAAAATAAATAAATAAATAAATAAATAAATAAAACATTTACTTAACTATATTTACTTTCTTTTCATTCAGTTGTAGAATAAACCAAAAAAAAGGCAGAAATAAGCAGTAAATAAACATTTAATTTTTTTTTTAAACCAACTGCCTGAGTGCTTTCAAAGATAGCCTGATTTCATCAACACTGGGAATAACACCAGGCTATTGTACTAACATGAACTCGGTCATGTTTCTTGTGCCCCTCAAAAGTGCACGCAACACAAGGAGAAAAACTGAAATCTCTGAACACCCTGTCCACCTCTATCCATGACTTATACACCGACTGTGGGCCTTTGCACTTTCTCATGTTTTCAACTCAGCATGTGCAGGATATCAAAATGACCATCTACTGTGTAACTGAACCTTAGTTGAGGTTTGAAGAAAAGAAAAGAAAAGAAAAGAAAAGAAAAACCCTGAGCAAACTCAGCTCCTGTTTCTTCTGATTCCCAGCCCCTGGGGCTCAGATTTTATATCAAGACACAGATGCTGGGAAGAAGGTCAGTGGAAATGTTTGCTAGGACAGGATCTAACAAACACTGTTGGGATTCCCACTGTCTGGGAGATAAAACTTTATACTTGCTTAAATGGAAAAAAAATCAAATATGAAAAAAAATAACTGAAATATACTAGTTCTCTCTTGCTTTTTTTCAAAATGTTTAATCTAGAAAATTACTGTTCAAATGGTCTTCCAACCAGCTTTCACTCCCTAGTGCTAACTTGCTAGCATGTGAAAAATGCTGATACTGGGGTGGCTAAAGGTCACAAAAAAGAAAAACACTGGAAACCAAGAAAGAGCTACAAGGGCGGATGCAAATAAAAAGAAAAAATATATAATAGTAATATAACCAGGCTTTCAAAGATGAGCCCAACACCTATTCGGCTACCAATTTAGGATTGCCCTGACCTCTTCCCTTTGACTAATGCTGTGGACCTGTTCACCTTACTGATCCCTTGCGCATGTACAACACACACACACACACACACACACACACACACACACACAGCAACACTCTTGCCCTTATTTCCTCACTAACCTGAAGAACAAAAACAACAGTCTGCAGAAGTACATTCCCAATTCCTTCTCTGCCATCACACAGATTCTTACAGCGAATTAACCCCCAAACTAAATCATCAATACTTTCATGTCTTTAATACATTTTTAAGGATAGGTTAGATACCTTACTGACCTTGTTTCCAAATATTTTTCAGCACATCAAGAATGCTTCTGGTCCTTGGTTTTATAAGGTCAAAAGTTGTTTGAAATTAATGGATTTATAAATATCAGCATAAATAGAAAGTCGACTCTAAGAATGAAGAAATGGGAGGGAAGAATGAAGAAATGGGAAGAAAAAAGAAAGTGCATCAAAGGACATCACTGTCCATTGCCCAAGTTCAGTCTCCCATAACATTTAGATGAGGGCCTCATTCTGGAATGTTTCCCTGGGGGAGCGCCATCAACTCAAGACTGCAGTACCGGCCCGTGACTTTGTGTGAATGGCCTCTGTCTCCTTCCGCCTGCCTGCCTTCCTTCTTCACCTCTTTCCTCCGTATTTCCTCTTTTCTTCCCTCCCTCTTGCTTCCTCAACTTCTTTCTTCCTTTATCTTTTGAAAATTCAAATCACCTGTGAATTCCTTTCCATCTGTAAAATAGGTATGCTTATTTTGCACATATTTGTATGTTTCTTTGTAATGTTTCTCTGCCATTTTGCTTGGCATATGGTTTTTCTCTCTGCCTCTTATAAGCACTTGGAGGACAGAGTCCACAAATTCTTTTTGTCAATCCCTTCCCTTTTCCACTTGCTTCACAGTCAAATTTATAAATATAGGTAAATCTTGCAAAAGCTTCTGCTCAAGATTGGTTCGTGGTAAATTCTTGGTAAAAAAAATTTAAGTGAGGGGTATTAGATAAGCCAAATAGAATTACACTTACCATGTGAAATCATGAAGGTATACTTAAATGATTTCATTAAAAAGAGACAATCCTTTTTTCAAATGCCACTGAGTTGTCTAAACATATATTTACATTTATCCTATTTTTTTTAAATCGACTCTATGAGGAGAGTCTTTTTCTAATCCTGTATCGTAATGAAATATTCACGGATTACTTTAGTAGATGCAGTGTATTGCATTAACAGTTAAAGGACATCCTCTTGATATACACTTCACTCATTGATCATATTAAAATCCTGAGACTAAATTTGAATTACCTGTAATTTTGCAAACTTCAGAGATATTCATGTATTCCACACTTTCAGCTTTCTAGACTTGAGAAGATCAAAGAGATTTGTTCAACTGTGAAAACCTTCTTAAGAGCATTCTGAGACTCTACACATCATACACATTTCATATATAAGACAAGATTTAGGAGAATTTAGGCCACAGTGGTATAAATGTCAGATTCATTTGCTTATAATATAAATAATGCAAATATTCTTGTATAGCAGCCATGATCAAATTCTACTTTTTGATGAACTATAGAAGCACATGGCCCATTCATGGTGTAATGATTAAAGCTAAGTAAAGTATTTTAATATGACTAATTTAGGGAAAGAAGGAAGGAGGGAAGGTGGAAAATTGAGAGGGAATAAAGAGACAGACAGGCTCTATTTAAATAATATTTATAATTAGAATGATGGTGATGAACGATCTGGCCCACACAAATTTACTTTTTCAGGTGGGGAAACTGAGGCCCAGAATTTAGAAGTAGCTTGCCACTTTCCTTATGTTTCTGTTTGCTTATTAGAACACCACCTGCCTTATTAAATATATGCTACAGTATCTTAAGAAACAGTCAACCTGTCATCTGCTAGATTTAAAGAAAGATAAGACTCCCTTTATCTTATTGGAATCCCAAGTTAAAGTACTTTCATTCTGGTAAAAACCAAACAAAACAAAACTGTATATTTAATAAATGAGATGAAATAATGAGCCTGGGATCAATCTCTAGATCTCTAATGAACATGAAAGTGGGAAACTGATATATTTACCCTAATATATTAAAGGAAACCATGGATGAAGACTGAATGCTTCCTTGGGCAAGAGTTCAAGGAGTTCAAGGGAAAATAATGGAAAATAAATAGGCTTTGGAATTAAAAAAATAATAATAACTGAATTTGAATTTCTCATCTAATCCCTAATGGCTATGTGTTATGGAGCAGAGAACATAACTAACTTGGCCTCGGTTTCTCTCATCCTTAAAATGAGTATAATAATGTCCATGTTATGCAATTATAGTACAGATTGTAGGCGACAACACATTTAAAAAGACAGTACACAGTCTAGCATGTAAAAATCTTCAGTCAACTTTATTATTGTGATGTGTATTACTTATCATCGTCTTTTTGGCAACATTGTTCATCACCATATTATTGGTTCACCTTCAGAAAATCACCTAATCTGTGGCCTGATGTTTGTCTTTGCAGGAGATTCTAATGTTTAATTGTCTCACACTATCCAAACTCACAAATAATAAATTTGAATATTAGAATGTTTATATTTTCATTCAAAATGGAAATTGGTTATGAATGGAGGCTGCCACTGTACTAACGAGACAAGGCATGTTTGATAGACATTACAAAAGAAGGTGAAAACCAGTAATAATAGCAAGTATCAGTTCGTGCTTACAATGTGTGGAACAGCTTTCTCATATTCTTTCATTTGTTCCAATATAAACCCTGCGAACTAGGCACTTCCCGTGTCTCCATTTCACAGATGAGATAAACTGAGGTACGGTGATTCAGTACCTTGCTCAAGTTTACAGAGCTGAATTTGAAGATTAGTCTTTCCGCACCATTAACCTCTATACAATTCTACCTTTCTAGATCCGAGTACCTATTTCTAGTACAATAAGATACTCTGGTAAAATATCCTGCACACGTATTAGTTTGGATATACTCCATAACAGACAGCAGAGAGACTCAAAATCATGGTTCTTCATTTCTCCACAGGTCGAAGTGCAGGTGGATGGTTCGTGGCTGATAGGGCGGCCCCATAATCATCAGGAATGCAGGTCCTTTCTCTTCTGTTGCTCTACGTGGTCCTTTCATGTACAAGCACATACACTTTTCTCCCCATACTCCTTCTTGGTGCGCTGTGGATTTTCAGTGTCTCTGAATGCTGCTTCACATGACATCTCTTCCGCAAATGGTGAAGATTCTTTATGACAAATGATGGACCCAGGGGAGAACGGCGTCACAGACAAGTGGAAATTCGAGTCGTTCTCCCTGGAAACTGACAGCAACCTCACACTGAGGCTAAGATGTTGTTTTATTAAGCATGGGAGAGAGTATCTGCTTAACAACCTTGAAAACTGAATTACTCTGGAACAGGGAGCTTTGGTTTACTGGACTTCTGGTTCTCTGAAAGTCCCTGATAGTTCAACTCTTATCACTGGAATTCTTTGAACTTGGAAGAGTCAGCTTCCCATGTTAGTATGTATTTTAGGAGTACACTGAACATGACTGAAGCGGTGGATAGGGACTTGGCGACACTTGAACTGTCAGTAGATAATGGATGAGGAACGTATGAGGGATTGGAGCTGAGTAATACTGACCCCAGGACATATACCAAAAGACTACTAATTCATTACGCAAATAATTATTTAATTTCTATTCTCTGCCAGGCAGAGAGAAAAAATATGCCTGAGAGGAAGGGGAGGAATCGACAAAATATTTCACAAATAAATATTTAATCACAGCCAGCTGTGCTTAATGCTATAAAAGCAGTGAGCAACTGACAAATTACAATGGGATGTTGTAATTCCTGCGCTGGTAGTTAGGGAAAGCTTACTTGAGGAGCTGATGTTTAACCTAAAACCAAGCAGAAGAAAGAGAACTTACAATTAGTTTTAAGGTGAATTTCTGTGGTTTTACACTGCAAAAAAGTACAATATACAGACAAACAGAATATCTGTTTCCATAGTCGAATATTGCCTCCAAATAGCACAGTTTACTGGTAAAAGGTATTTGCAAACCTTGTAATTGTTTTAATTTGCATTTTTGATTGTTTGTGAGGCTGAGCATCTATTCAAATATTTATTAGCCATATGGATTTTCCCTTCTGGATATACCTATTCATATCCTTCATCCATTCTTTTGTACTTTGTAATTTTCTTATTGATTTGGGTTACTTCTCCTGTTCTAGAGATGAACCCTTTATCTATGCACTGCAAATCTCTCTGATTCTGGTGTTGCCATTCTGTATATGGTCTTTTATCTTGTGCAGAGATTTTTATTATTAACATGGTCAACACGAACAATGTTCTATAAATTGTGCATGTTTTAGGCTTTAAGATATCATCACTTACTCTCAGCTTGTAAAGGTATTCTGAACATTTTTAAATAAAATTTTAGGAGTTTGCTATTCAGATTTGTTCTACATTTAATGTGTTGTTTGGTGTGAATAACGCAGATTCCTTAATTTATTTTTTATTGTGGCCAGGACACCCATTGCCACAGCGTCATGTATTGAAAACATTCTTCCTCATTGATTTGAAATGTCTCCTCTGTCATTTATTGAGTTTCAGTAAGTGTTCCTGGGCTCTTTACTCTGCCCAACTCCCTTTATTTCCATTTGCTCACCTCATGACCAATACATGATATCTAAATACTATAGTTTTATAACCAGTCATGCTATCTAAAAGGGTTGTTCCCCAACTTTGTTTTTTTAAAGAGAATTTTGCTATTTTTGGCACTTCATTCTGACATCTGAGTTTTAGAATCTCCTTATTAAGATTCCGATTGCAATCATACTGAACTGGGGGACAGAATAGCCATCTTTATGAGTACCTGGATGGCTCAGTTCGTTAAGCATCTGTCTTAGGCTCTGGTCATGATCTCGGGGTCATGGGATCGAGCCCCACATTAGGTTCCTTGCTCAGCAGGGCATCTGCTTGTCTCTCTCGTTCTGCCTCTCACCCTCTGCTCATGCACTCGATCTCTCTCTCTCTCTCTCTCTCAAATAAATAAATAAAATCTTTAAGAAAAAATGAATAGCCATCTTTATAATATTGAGACTTCTGGTTCATGGATCTGGTACATACCTCAATTTTCTGATTTTTAAACTTTTTTGCCATTTGATTCTATTTTACAAAGAAATAGTAGAAAAATAAAATTCTGATTATCTTAGTTTTCAGTTGCCTGAGGCTTGAGCCTTAAGACACACAGGCTTCCAAAGCGCTTGATATATGTGGTGGCCTAGACTCAGAAGAGTTAAGTCCATCGTTCTGAAGTGTCCGTGGGTCCAGGAGATGACAACTCAAGGAAAATCACAGTTCATAGCAAGTACAAAATTTTTTGAAGCATTCTTAAGGATTACAAACACCATTTTATCTCAGGAATTTCCTTTTACTGTGATCTTTGTTTGCTGAGTCTTGGGAGAATTATTCCCTAGTGCCTTTCTTATTTCTAAATTGGTTTTAGCCAAGAAGAAGATTGCATATCTGCAGGAGATACAGCTCAGCTGCAGTCTGATTCAGTTCTACAGCAGGTATTTGATTTCAGGCCAAAACTTCTAATAGCAAGTATAGCAAATGTTGAAAAGAAAATGAAAGTATAGTATAACTTCATTACTTTTATTTACAGTCATTTTGGTTTTGAAATAATCTTTTCAGGCTTTCTTTCCCATCATACAAACATCGTTATGTTTCTTTTTCTTTCTGTTTTCCTAGCTCTCCGTTAACTCTCTTTTACATTTTCTAATAGGCAAGGAAAGCATATTCTCTGGAGTTCCAGTAGATGGCAGCATAGAGCTACTGTTCCAGCTGGGATGTGACTTCAGTTCTGCAGAGCACAATCAAGACTGTTTAAACAGTAGTGAATCCCAGATACAGAATGTGAGCTCAGTGTGTAAGCCAAGTCCAACCCAAGTGACAAATATAACATCCCCAAATTTCCTGTGCACCATCCAATGGGCCTTCAAAGTGAAAACTATAATATTGCAAAAAGCAAATAAAAGGAAAACAAATATACTTCTTACATGCTGGCTGGTTCACTGGAATCATTTGGAAGGCGGTAAAAAGAACATTTATGAATTTGAATATTCTTTATTGGTCAGTTAGGGGAAACAAACTAGAAGCCTAAGTGCCTCCTGCTGATTACTTTGTTACCAGGACTGATTAAAGATCATTAGCTGCTGGTAGGACTCAGGGCCCCCAACCATCAGAAACTTGCCTGACCAGCCAACATAGGATACAGAAACTCATCCCCTGACCATGCTTGAGGTCTGAACCGCATCCTTCTTCCTGGAAGTAACAAAAGCCCTGGAGATTTATTGCAGGGAGACTTGGGGATAACTTAAAGCTCTTTCCCTGATGGCCATCTTTTCTGACCGTCAATTTTTTCACTTGCCAAACTGTAATAATAGGACCTTCTCTGCTTCCTCTATGGAGCTGTGTTGGGGACTGGAGGAGGCTAGTAGCACAGTACCAGACATCAGGAGGTAGACTGAGGCAGCAGAATCTGGGAACACAACCGCGGGCTCTGCAGCCTCCCATAGGGCTTCAACCAGAGCCACACCATTAACAATTCAACTACGGACAAATTATTTAAGCTCTCCAAGTAAGCCTCAATGACTCCCATTGTAATACAGGTCTACCTTCTAAGATTAGCATATAGTTATTCTGTTTTCTTTGTTTAACACATATTAGCTCTTATTACTAAGAAGCATAAATTTTGCCCTGGCGTTCCCATTAACATGTCTGTGGGCTTGGGTTTATCACACAACTTCTCAAAGCTTCAGCCTCCTTATTTCTAAAATAAAAAAGTTGGATTTTAACTACATCTGTTTCAAATATATATTATGTATTTGTAAATTGAAAAGCACTGTATAAATAAAAAGTATCCTTACTTCGTGGAACTCTGAAGGAAATAGATAAACTCATCTGACAGGTGTTTTCATGGAAGTGGCCAGGTCTGGGGACTGAGTTCATCAGGGGCTTGTTCCCATGGTCTCTAAATACAGCTCCAGCTAATCAGAATACAATCATCTATTAGATGGCTGTTAAATAGGTGATGGAGGCCAAAGGCAACACCAAAAGCATCTGGTCCTGGAACACTGGCCAGCGCTGGGCCATTTGGGCTTGAGGAGCTGCAGGTGCTCCCTGAGTGGAAGAAATCTCAGAGCCAGCCACCAGTTGACACTGGCACGTAGAGAAGACTCTGCTAGACCCTTTACCACAATTCCATGAATGTCAGCCCTGGGTCATCCATGGCCTATCCTGCAGAGTCAGAGAATACGGATTTGTAGCATTTACCCTTCCCCCACAAAATCAACTCCATAAATCTGCCAGAGATTTCCAAAATTAAGCCGTCCTAAGGAAGAAACGGGCTTCTTACGGGTCAGATATGGCAAATCCAGAATGTTTCTTTCCTGCTACTTATCAGGACATCAGAACCTGGGGAAACATCACACGCACCTTCAGTGGAGTGGTGAGAAGAGGCGGTGGTGAGGAGTCAGGGTCGGAGCAGGCTGGCGGAGTGCTCTAGTGAGGAGCCCAGGACATGAGGAAGCAGACACCTGACGGCCGGCGAGGGTTCACCCAGGTGGCAGGAGAAAATGAGAAGTTCACCAGTACTTGTCAGGGCTCCAGAGTTGAGTCTATCATTACCAGTTGTCAGAGAGCTCAGTGATCTAAACAGAAGATGGAAAGGCCTGATAAAATGGATCAGAGTGGTTCAACTTCAGTCAAGAGGAGACCATATTTAAGATGTTCCAGGCAAACCAAAATAAAGCCAAAAGACTTCTCGGTGAGTGTAGTGAATTGGCGCTAAAAGGCATGCGGAGGGGATCCAGGTCAAGGACGCTGGGGAGAGCACCACCTCAGCTAGGGCCTACAGACACCCCCAATCCTCCCACTGCCCTTACTGAGGGACACTTGGCCTCAAGATCCATGATCAGCAAGTGCCAGGAAGAACGAAGGAAGGAAAGCTTTCTCACCAGCTTCTCCACCATGCCTGCAACGCACTGGAGGTGCTTCATTAACGAACAGCTTCTTGCACCCGCCCACCCCTTTCTCTGACGCCATCAAATGCAACTTCCTGCTTTTACTCTCTGATAAATGGTACCAATTTGGGAGGGGAGCACTTACAAAACCCTTTATGTATTAACTTAACCCTCACCACAACCTGATGCAGCTTATAGACTCCACTTTATTCACAAGGAAGATGAGACTCAGATCATTTAAATAGCCTCATGCATGATATTTAGTAAAAAATGCTTGAAGGTATGAACCCAGAGACATCGATTCCTGAACCCATGCTTCTAACTACACCAAGAAGCAGGCAACAGCAAAGCTGCCCAAATACATAAATAGAGATTAGGAATTGAAGTGAAACGTGTGCTTTAAAATCCCTTCTACCATTCCCTTCAGTAATCCCCTATATGTTATCCCCCGAAAATAGCAATGTTATCAATCCAATCTAGATTAAGTAAATTAACAAGCAAGATCACTCATCATATAAAGAACTTTAAATATTGATATACATTGTGTTCATTCAAAATTAACAAATAGGAATTTAATATATGAAGTCAGTATTTCACTCATAACATTTTGTTCTATTAAACTGCAGAATGATCAAAAGATAGAAATATAATAGTGATTCTTTATATTAATCATCTTATATTCACACTTGGAAAGAACAATGTGTATTGTTTAAATTTTTCATTTTTTTCATATGTTGCTTTTTCTTAATTACATTTATTAAACTGAAATTTTGCGAATTAAATCTAATAATAAAGAACTGAGACTTGCATGTGTAATTTTATTTATTTCATTATTCTAGTAATTAATTTTTAGTTTGTTTTACAAAAGTGCCCACCCCAATGGATTGGGGTGGGAGGCTGGTGTTTTAGCATAGTTAATTAGAGAAGCACTAGTGTCATGTATACAAAGGTAAGTTAGACAAGAATTTTCTTGCAGCACAGTCTAATGGACCTATCAATTAAGAAAAAGTTCATTTGCCTATGAACAAAACCAAAATAGTTGTGTTTTAACCAAAATAGATCTGAAGATCATCTCCCAGCCCAGAATGGCTGGTGTATTTCAGCTATTATCTGCATTCCAGGCAGCACAAATAAAGTAGAGAAGAATGGCTTGTTTCCCAGCTTTTATATAGATTCCCAGATGTCTCATACATTTCTGCGTATGTATCTTTGAACAGAACTTAGTCAAATACCCAGTTACCACAAAAGGGGGCTTTCACTAATGCAGGATTCTATTACTTAGAAGCAAAGGGCTTCTAAGCCTGAGTGGCTCCATTTGTTGAGCATCTGACTCTTGGTTTTGACTCAAGTCATATTCTCACGGTTCATCGGATCAAGGCCCAAGGGAGGTTGCATGCTTAGCCTGGTGTCTCTGCCCCTCCCCCCACTCTCTCTCTCCATCTCTCTCATAAATAAATAAATCTTAAAAAAAAAAAGAAAGGAAGGGGGAATAAATGTTAGGATCAGAAACTAACAATATCTGTCACTTCCAGTGAGTTAGAAATTGTATGTCAATAAATAAAATTAACATACCATCTAAAGGCCATGCAAGAAGTGCAGATAAAAAGCTAAGGGACTTAAGGGGATACTTCAATCCAACGGGAAACCTTCGTCTCAAAGAAAAGGAGATAACACTGGTGAACACCATTTATCAGGTACTATGCTGGGTGAATTACATACTTTACCTCATTCTTTCCCATAACAATCCTACCAGATAAAGTAAGTAATGTTTTCAAAATTACACAGTGGTTAAGTGATAGAATCCTGATTATGAAAGAAGGGATAAGAATATTCTAGCCTAAAGAAGTATGACTAGATGAGTAAAGACAGGAAATTGCACTTTTCTTCTGCACCAATAATTACTTCAGTTTCTCTGGTACACAGAGATCCTAAGAAGGAATAGGCTGCTGGATTAGTCCGAGGCTGGATCCTGCATAGAATGGATTCCAGCCTCCAAAACTGGAAATTTTAGTTTGTCTCTTGACAGGACTGTGGAAAATGCCACAGATTCCAGCCTGGAAGAGTAAGAGGATTGGGGATGGGGAGTAGTCATTTATAAAAATAGAGTCTAGAGGGAGGAGAGCAATTAGAGTTAGAAGACATCTTACTAGAGGGTCTGGAACAATACTTAGTCACATTTTAGAAGTGGTCATAACAGGGATTATCTCACACACTACATGCATGCATTAAGCATGCGTCTCAGTTGTATCAAAGTAGAGATCTTTTTACAAAGAATGGTTAGAATTCCTCATTCTCTCTTGTATAAACTACCTCTTAAATGCATCATCTATAATTTCCAGGCTTTTCATAGATCTTAATAACATTGTAAAGCAAAGTGAGTACAGGATCTTTATAGATCTTTACAGTTCCCCAAGAAACTTTTAGATATAACTTGACATCATATTTTAACAACCAGGCTTTATTAATTCCAAAGCATTAAACCGATTTTTCATAGAAACAAGAAGTTTCTTTCACACTTGTATTTCATCACTTAGTTATGTAATTATAATAACAAGTTATGCAACTACAGTAACAACTCCAATGGGCATAAACAGGTTTGGAAACCAACAGAAGTGACCCCTGATAAGAATATGAGTCAGTATATGGGTGCATAACTTCGGGGCACCTTATTAGCCATGAGATATGTAAGTCGTACACATATGGGCCTCGGCCAATATAATATATTTCATAGAAAAAAGAGAAACTTGTCAATTAAACAACTTAATTGGTTAAACAAGTCAGGTAAGAGAGCATCTACTGTATTAGATATGAGGTATTACTATTCATTTGTTTTCCTTATACTTTTCCCCCATCATTTTACTTATTTTTTTTCCAAATACTTTCCTTAGGGAGTTGCAAGCACCTATGCAAAGTTACATTATTTCTATTCCCCAAAACTTAACTCATGGATTGCTTTTGCGTTAACTCCAAAATGATACATATGATATGTTCCATCCTGATCCTCTCTGAGGTATTTAAACATAGTTCACATGCTCTTCTCCATTCATAAAAGGGTTGAGCTAGAAGGATTTTAAAGATCATTAAGTTAAACACCTACATCCTCTAAATGAATGTTGCCTAATGGAAATATAATGCAATTTATACATGTAAGTTTTCTAGTAGTCGTATTAAAAAGTTAAAAAAGAACTTGAAATTAATTTTTAATGTATTATTTAATCCAATATATCAAATATTATAATTTCAACATGTAAACAATATAAAAACAATTATCGATAAAATATCTTACCTTTTTTTCGTACAAGGTCTTTGAAACCAGGTGTGTATTTCACATCTCACTTCAGACTAGCCACATTTCAAGTGTTCATTGGCTGCATGTGACTAGTGTGTCTACTACATTGGACAATGGAGCTCTAGGTGACTGGAGATGATGAATCTCTCAGTCAGGAAGTTTAAATGACTTTCTCGAGGTCATCTAGCCATGATCAGACTTAGCCCAGAAAGACTCCTCACTCTGGACCCTAACATTGTGGGTAAAGAATGGTGCTAATGTAGATCGCCAAAACCTAACAGAAGTTTTACAGATCTAATGACTTACCTAATATAGCATTTTTCTGATTATAAAATGTAATCTCGATCTCAGGGTCATGAGTTTGAGCCCCACATTGGGTGTAGAGATTACTTACATAAGTAAAACTTTAAAAAAAAGGATAAAATAAAATGTAATATAATATAATCTTACTGTAGAGAATGTGAAAAAATGTAGAAATATATGTAGGAAAAATTTAAAAATCACTGCTGAGAACAATCACAGATATTTTTTAAAAATATTATGAACAGTACCATACTCATTTTAAAAATAACTAAATATTCTAAATAGTGTTTTGAGACTTATTCCCTTCCTTTCCTAGTCTTGACATGTGTTTCTGTGTTCTCAAAGTTTTCTCTTTTCTTTTATTTTAAATTATTCTCTGTCTCTGCATTTAAAGTGTTGTGTAATTTTTTAATCCTACTATCAAAAGAGCAGCTGTCCAAAATATCCATTTATTAGCATAGGGGCAGAGAAGTACAGCCAGGATCTGGCATCATTGTATATTTAAATACTTCTAATGATCCAAATGTAGGCCTGCCAGAGTCTCCCAGCTGTTAAAAAAAGGTAGACGCCAGGTTTTCATGTATCCCAAATCAACTTATTGTTAGGTTAAAATGTTTTCTTTTCCAATAAAATAAAATATTCTTCTTGAGGGCGCAGTCTGGAATATGTCACTGGGGCTGAAGTATCTTGTAATTTAAACATAGTATGTTCCTTATATTTCATTTTACACAACAACCCAACCAACGGCTAGATATAATAGAAAGTCAGAATGATCTGCATAAGAATCACATTCTGCCACTCACTTGCAGAGCCGCTGTAGGTGCTTATGCACGTGAATAAAGTTATGATTTAAAAATAGGAGTGAAAAAGAAATGATATAGAATGAAAAGATTTTGGAAACATGTGGTACATAAGAGAAAACTCAGGACATCAAATCACAGCAGAGAAATACAAAGGAAATTGAAAAAGTGAATTAGAGGAGGTAAAGGGATAATTGAGTTATTTCCAGCTAATATCTCAGAAATTGGGTTGCACCTAATCGTGACCAATCCAGACAATACCGAATGCTTATGCTAATTGGCCCCTCATTGCAGCTGGGGAGTAACGCCGCATACAGGGAAGAGTTATTGGCCATATTTGTAGGAGGGGACAGAGTTCTGCTTTTAAAATGCACCCCACAATCAACAAGCAAACCACTCCCTGAGCGATGTGTATTGAAGCACACCGAGCCAAATTCTCTCACAGCCAACTACTCACCACAATTCATCATATTTGGCTTCCCGTTTCTCAGTCTGTTCTGGAACATTTGACCTGGCTTTGATTGTGCATTTAAAGGCGATCTGTTCTGACTGGGGCTCCCCAGCTGGGCAGGAAGATTTCGTGGCATCAGGCCACGCAAAACAGGCAGCATCTCTACATCTCTGCCTGCAGACTTTCAGCAATTGTTTTACAATGGAAAGGGGCTGGGAACCCTTAAGGGAGATTTCTTCTATATTTTTAGTGGTTTCTAGAATTCAAGGAGGTTGCTGATTAAAACAGNTGCATTTAAAGGCGATCTGTTCTGACTGGGGCTCCCCAGCTGGGCAGGAAGATTTCGTGGCATCAGGCCACGCAAAACAGGCAGCATCTCTACACCTCTGCCTGCAGACTTTCAGCAATTGTTTTACAATGGAAAGGGGCTGGGAACCCTTAAGGGAGATTTCTTCTATATTTTTAGTGGCTTCTAGAATTCAAGGAGGTTGCTGATTAAAACAGTGTCAAAAGGTAATCTGATACCCATTGTACTTGGCCAGGAAAACAAACCTGGCACTCAAGGCTCTCTGAAATTTACCTGAAACATCCATCAGTCTTATCTCTTCATAAACATTTTAACATAAGCCCCCTCCAGCCAAACTGGTTTCTTTAATATCACCTACACACAAAACGCTTTCAACTTTTGCACCTTCGTTCAAACAGGAAATGCCCTTCCAAGCTCACGCTGCTGCCTAGGGCTTCCCAGTTCTGATGGACCAACTGAATCACTCACGCGTGAAGCTTTTCAGAATATCCAGAGTGGAGCCCAGGCACCTGAAGTTTCCAGACCCACCACGGATGATTCTGAGGGGCAACCAGTGTCAAATGACTGCTTTGAGCCGAGTTCCCCAAATGTTGACGTGTAAGAGAAATATAACACTGACATAGTTGTTCAACGGAAAAAAAAAAAAAAAGACAACCTAGTCAGTGAGCCATTTCTGTATTACTCCTTCACAAGTAATAGAAAAAAGAGCAAGTTTACCGCTGGAGGAGCCCCTGTCCTACGGTGGCAAAACTAAAAAGGCAACAACACAAACTAAGCCTATTTCTTTATATCCTCAGGTCAAAATTTGCTGAACTCAGAAGTATCTTGTTACTTTAGTTTTTTAGGGGAAGCAGCAATTTAAATATGAAGATATTTAATGCATAAATTTGAGAATAAAAATAGCTGATTATGGGGTGTCTGGGTGGCTCAGTGGGTTAAGCCTCTGCCTTCGTCTCGGTCATGATCTCAGGGTCCTGGGATCGAGGCCCCCCTCTCCCCATCATGAGCCCCACATCCACATCGGGCTCTCTGCTCAGCAGGGAGCCTGCTTCCTCCTCTCCCTCTGCCTGCCTCTCTGACTACTTGTTCTCTCTCTCTTTCTGTCAAATAAATAAATAAAATCTTTTTTAAAAATAGCTGATTACATTGCAGTTGGTTGCTTTTCTTTGACACCTAATTTTTAATTTTTTTTAGTTGTTCATTGTCCTTCCAAAGTATGTCTTTTCCCCCATTACATATTCCTGTGAGTTGTTTATTGATTTTTCACTGGTGACTAGAGAGGATGATTTGGAACAAGTCCTATTACAGCTGGGAATCAGCCAACAACTTGTTGATTTAAGGTATATATTTGATTTCCTAAGCCAGACCAGACCTCGCTGGTGGGATGCCTGCTGGTAGGATGCCTCACATGAGCTTGCAAGACTGGGGAGACTGCAAAACTAATTGTCTCTCGGTGTCACAGCTAAAAGAAACTAAAAAACCTTAGTTCTTGGCATTCAAGAACCTCTCTCCTGAGGAGAAAAAGTAAAGATAAACCAATGTGCAAAATCCAAAATGAGAAATCAAGGATTTCTCACCCTAAACCAAATAAAATAAGGAGAAAGAAAAACAAGAAAAAATTCTCATCCTACAATTCTCATTTGCTCACCAATGACTGCCCAACATCGAACACAATCTGGAACACAGTAGGTGCTTATCTTTTGAATGGTGAATTAATTTGTAAATAAGTTAACTACTTCTGAGAAAATTCTGGTTGATACTCTAATAGATTTGGAACTTGAATATCAATAAGACCAAAAGAGAATAATTTAGATGGATTTGTATAATAAAATATGTATAATTATCATTTACATGGTTCTTTTGTTGCAAAAGACACCTTAGGTTAATAAAATAGTATAGCAGACTAGTTAATAGCATGGATATAGTAAGCATTTCGGATTTGACACTAGGTAATTAGATGACTTTGGGAAAATTGCTTAAGCTCACTGAACTTCATGTTTTACAATGAATATACATTAATTTTATAATTAGGAAATTTTAACAAATTTTAAGATTAAACACTCTGCTATATGCACAAAAATTGGTTACCTATCCCTAAAATAGTATATAAATACAGTAAGGTGCTAGAATTGCAAAAGGTATAATTATTTGGAAAATGAGATATTGACCAGAGATGAAAGGGCAGCAGTAGAAAGGGCTCCCCTCCCTGCCTCCCAAAATAGAAAATAATTTAAAGAAAGAAATGTGGCCCCCTGGGAAATACATTTCCAGAACTGAAATGGTAACCCTAGTAATTATACAGACATCACATATGAAAATGACTTACCTAATAGGATTTGGGCTAAGTGGGGATGAGACTGGGTCTGAGCTCAGCAGAATAAGCAAAACTAAATGTAAGGTTTCCCGGCAGCCCTCCCAGTAACGGCGGATTAAACAAAGCACCAGACGAATAGGCACAAGGGGAGATTTAATAGAGATGCCCTCGGGCGACGTTCCGCGACTCCGGGAGAAGGGAGTCGGGGAAGTCGCGCCCAAGGCAGGGTGACAAGGGTATATATTGGGAACAGCAGGGGGTGAGGAAAGTTCAGACAGGCGGGGGCGAAGTGTTTCCGTTGTCTGGCTTAAGTTCTGGTTTCTTGGAGTTGCTTAAGTTTTCAGGTTTTTTGCTTAGGTTATGGTTTCCTGAAGTTGTGTTAGCTGCAGAGGTTTTGTCGGGAGGGTCAGCAGTCTTGGACTTCCTCTTTTACACAGCCTCCATCTCCCTCCAGCCCAACACTAAATTTTTTAAGTAGAGGAGGAGAAGGAGGAAGAGGGAGAAAATCATCCCATTAGGAACCCTCACTGCCCTTCCGGGAAAATTTCCAGGGAAAGTTGGTCACAAGAAGGAAAAATCATTTTCCTGCTGGCTGAAAAGAGTCAGATCCTAGAGGCTGGCTCTTCGGAGATGGCTGGGGGGGTCAGCAGCTTCACGGGGCTACGGCAAGCACAGCTCTAATGGTTTCCCCAAAGGAACAGAGCCCTGAGGACAGCTGCTGACGTACAGGCAGTAGCCCTGATTGTGAATACAGGTCTTTCCTACAACCTCCCTCCCCACCATAACTAGAAGAGAGGTGGACTTCTTGTGAGTCAAGCTGGACCATATTTGAAGTGTCAGTGGAAATAACACCAACAATGGTATTGTTGTAAAAGTCTTCACAGTGCTTCTTGATGAATTGGCTATAAGAAATCGGGTTAGAGAAAGTTCAGCGGAATGCTGTGACCATATAAATACATCTTGCCCATCTAAAATACATTGAACAAATTATAACCACAGGCTATAGGTAAATGTTTCTTGCTGTATGGTCTGAACGACAGATGAGAGATCCATGCAACTTAAAATATATCTCCCATAATCTTGCTCGATGTTGAATGTTCCCCATTCTTGACTCTACACGTGACATTTCTAAAGAGACACAATGCTCATAACCAGTGAGATGTGGTATAGTAACTAAAAGTCCAGGTCTTAGAAGTAATGAGATTGAGGTTCAAGTGCCAAATTGACTACTTCCCTATCTTATGATCTTACAAAATGTTCTTTAAATGAAGTCTTTGCTTGTTCTTATGAAAAACAGTATTGTAATACCAGAAATTTAGATCGTTTTAAGGATTATGTGAAAATGTACATGAATCACTTAGCACTGTTTCTGACATACAGAAAATGTTAAGTAAACAATAGCCATTACTATATTCTCAGGGAAGGATTATAGGAAAACAGGGACAAGGAAACTAATGTGGAGTGTGCTTCTCCGGTTCTAGAAATACTATATATACTTTTATTTTTTTTTAAGATTTTATTTATTTATTTGACACAGAGAGAGATTAGATCACAAGTAGGCAGAGAGGCAGGCAGAGAGAGAGGAGGAGGAAGCAGGCTCCCCGCTGAGCACAGAGCCCGATGCGGGCCTCAATCCCAGGACCCCGAGATCATGACCTGAGCTGAAGGCAGAGGCTTTAACCCACCAAGCCACCCAGGCGCCCTCTATATATGCTTTTAGTTAAACTTCACAATTTACCCAAGGTCACAAAGATGTAACTAGTAGAGTTTGGATTTGAATATAGAACTATCTGACTTCAAAGACCTTGCCCTTATCACTAAAATTCCTAACCCGGATTCTGTTAGTGTACCATCAGATCAGAATCCTTTTCTCTTTCTGATCTCCACACATCACTTAGAAAAGAAGGTACCTTTGTGGACATGGTACAGCTGAGAAGAAATGTTTGATCAGAAGAATGAAATAAGTGGTCTCAGAAATTTGCCCCCTCCATAGAGGATCTAACACTAGGGACCCCCCAGTACCATGTGAACTCACCCAGATGTCAAGGGAGTAGGGGAGATGAAGAGGAGTGAGGAGAAAATGAAAGAAACAATTTAGAACCAGGGAGATGAACTGCATAAGCAGCCCTATCCAAATCTAAACACTTCCCAGGCCAAATACTTAAATTTGGAGTCACATTAGGACTCTTAGTACTTTATTATAGTATCAAACCCTGAAAGTTAGTTCATTCTAATTAGTTAATACTTAGAGATATCAGTCATGTACGCTGCATACTCTCACATTTTGTAGAGATAGAGAAGAACATAAATACAATCACTCCCTATGGGGAATTTGCCAGGTGGTGCTTCTGATAAAACATTTTCAGATAAAAATGACACTAACAGACACCACAACATTTGAGAAATGGCTAATGAGTGGTGCTCACAATATCTATGGAAGGAATGCAGATGCCAAGATATGACTACCAGTTGCATAAACCAGAGAAAGTTTCACTTAAGTTAAACCTTGAAAATGGATTTGAAATAAAGGGAGAAGTAAAATTTTGGAAGAGGCAAGGGAATAAATTAATGGGCATGAGGATAAAACTGTAGGTCAGAACATTCAGAGCTCTAGTGATCTGCTTTGACTGGAGATGAGAATCTAGGTTGAAGAGTTATAAAATATAAGGCTGAGAAAAATAAGTTGTTGCTGAAGGATAGATGACCTTTGGTCTCTCAGGCTATGGTGTTTGAGTTTCACTTTCTAAAAAGAAGGAGCCTTTAAAGTTTAGGTTTTGTTTATTTGTTGTCTTAGTCAAGAAATGATGATCAATAGGCTTAGAGATACTCTCTACCAACAAAAATGTTCCTTATCTTTTACCAAGCTTTCCTCTGGGTGCCTAACAGTGGTTTAAGGACATTCATGATTTTCATCTCCCCTCAAAGGGAGGAGCTATAGCCATTGAGGAGGTAAACACAAAGAAGAAAGGATTGTCCAGCTCACAAAACAACCAAAAGGAGACATCAGATTTCCAAGAGACAGTCTCTAATCTAGAGGTTGGAAAATATCTTGTTCTTGAAGATTTAGTAAAATTGTGAGCCTCAATTTCTTTCCTTCCCAGACTACATCCTAGGTTTTATAGAGATCTAAGAGGTAATTAATATGAAAATTTAAAGAAAGATATGCTTTATTGACAGGTAAGCAGTAAACAAATGCAAAACATTGTAAAGATTATGTTAGGCCTTTGAATATCAGAACAGGGAGAATTTGCTGACAATGTAGCCCACAAATCCCTTGAGTCATCATCTTCCCTACTCTGCCACTTTATAGACAAGCAAACAGAGGCTCAGAGATGGGGGAACTTGTTCAATAGTAATAAAGAAAATACCAAACATTCAGCCACTATAGAAAACAATAAGTAGTTTCCTCAAAAAATCACAAATAGAACCGCCATTAGATCTAGTAATTTCACTTTGGGGAACATACCCGATGGAAATGCAAGCACTATGTTGAAGAGATATCTGCATCCCCGTGTTTGTAGCAGCATCATTTACAACAGCCAAGACATAGAAACAGCCACACGGAAGGTGGAAATACTGCCATTTGTAACAACATGGATGGATCTTGAAAGCACCAAGCTACGTGAAATAAGTCAGAGAAAGACATACTCTCTGATCTCATGTATATGTGGAGCCTGAACAACAACAACAAAACCAAACTCATAGAAAAAGAGACCAGATTCATGATTACCAGAGGCACACTGGGGGAGAATTGGATGAAGATGGTCAAAAGTTACAAACTTCCAGTTATCAGATAAATCAGGACTAGAGATGTAATATACAGCATGATGAATATATTACTGCTGTGTGGTAATAAGAAAGTTGTTAAGAGAGTAAATCCTAAGCCTTCCCATTACAAAGACAATTTTTTTCTTTTTCTTTTCTTTTTTATCTATATGAGATGATGGATGTTAACTCAACTTACTGCAGTAATCATTTCATGGCATATGTAAGTCAAATAATTATGCTATACAACTTAAATGTATACAGTGCTGTATATCAATTAATAAATCTTAATAGGTCTTAATAAAACAAAAAAAATGATGATCAAAACTCCATTCCTCATTTCTTCTACCCAGTTTGATCTTTAGATTCAAATTGCAGTCCCAAAATAAATCTCAGAAAGCTTTTTTTTTGCAGATATGGACATGCTGGTTCTAAAATTTACATGGAAAGGCAAAGGAACTAGAATAGTCAATTCTGAAATTCTGAAAAAGAAAAGAACAAAGTAGAGGCCTTACATTACTGAATTACAAGATTTACTCTAAAGCTATAGTCATCAAGGCAATGTATTGTCAAAAGGATAGACACCTAGATCAATCAAACAGAATGGAGAGCCAGAAATAGATCGCACAAATATAGTTAAACAGATTCTTTTTTTTTTTTTAAGATTTCATTTATTTGAGATAGAGAGAGAGTGAGAGAGAGAGTACAAGCTGGGGGACAGAGGGAGAGGGAGAAGCAGGATCCCCATTGAGCAGGGAGCCCAAATCAGGGCTTGATTCCAGGACCCTGGGATCATGACCTGAGCCAAAGGCAGACACTTAACTGACTGAGCCACCCAGGTGCCCAAGTTAAGCTGAATCTTAGCAGATGTTCCAAAGCAAGTCAATGGAGAAAGGTCTTCAACAAGTGGTGGTAGAATAAGTGGACATCTACACAAAAAGCAAAAAACAATTTGATTCATACCCCTGCTATACTTAAAACAAACAAAAAATTTAAAATGATCATAGGTCTAAAGGTAACATGTAAAATTATAAAACTTCTTCTAGGAGAAATCTGCATTACATTGGGTATGTCAAAGAGTTTTAAGATACAACTCTAAAAACACAACACATAAAAGAAAATACTGATTACTTGGACTCTCAAAATGTTAAACTTTTGTTCTGTGAAAGACACTGTTAACAAGATGAAAAGACCAAACCACAGAATAAGAAAGAAGTATTTGTAAATCATATATCTGATAAAAGTCTTGTGTTGAGGATATATAAACACTCCTCAAACTCAGTAATATAAAAACAAAAACAAAAACACCAGATAGAAAATGGGCAAAACATTTGAACAGACACAATACCAAAGAAGATGTATAGATAGCAAATAAACATATGAAAGCACCCTCATCATCTTTAGTTTTTAGGGAAATGCAAATTAAGAACACAATGAGAATTTACTACATACCAGTTAAAATTGTTGAAAATTTTAAAATCTCACAATGTCAAGTGCAGATGAGGATGTAAAGCAACTGTAACTGTCACACACTGCTTGTGAGAATTCAAAATGGTGCAGACACTGGAAAATAGATTGTTGGTTCCTTTTTAAACTTAAATATACACTTAACATATGACCCAGTGATCCCACTACTAGGTATTTTATACCGAGCTAAATTGAAAAACAAACGTTCATATAGTTCTATTTGTAATTGCCCAAAACAAGAAAAAACCTTGATATCCTTCCATAGAAGAAACAAACTCCAAAATATCTGTCCAACACAACACAGAAATTATCTATTTATTCTCAAAACAACATGGATGAAACATGCAGGCATTTTGCTAAGTGAAAGAAGCCAGACCCCAAAGGCTACATATTTTTTGTGGTCCAGAAAAAGGGAAATCCATTGGGATGGAAAATAAATCAGTGGCTGCCAGGGTTTGGGATTGTGGGTTAAGTACAAAGGAATACTAAGACACTTGTGAGGAAATCGAAACTATGCATTTGCCAAAGTCCAGGATACCATACACAACAAAGAAAGAGTTTTACTATATACCAACAAAAACAAAAAGCATCCACTTCTATTCCACACGGATTTTAATTTTCTCAGAGCGGAAATATGCTAATTATCATTAAGGGATAAAACTGGCTATTGTAAAAGCTGGTGTCTTACCAGGTCCAATACATAAATCTAACTCACAACCTTTGCTCTCACTTTTTCCTTCCCCAGGATCAAGGCAGAGACAAAAATCCAGACATATTTGACTTTGTACATGACCCACTAAATATTTCTTGTGTGCAGGAAGACATGGCTTTTATGTGGTTCTCTTTGTGTCTCTCAAAATATGTTTTTGATTACAGTGGTCACAAAAGAGTCACACAAAATCTTCCAAGAAAAACAAAGTAAGGGCTTTAAATAGTCTTTGAGTAAATCAGTTTAACTTTATTTCATCTCATCTTCCCTAAACTTCATTGAACTTAGAACTTTTTCTTCATATCTATTAACTTTCTTTGGAGGTGTTTTAGTGAAATATACTTTGAAAAACACAGATGTTGAAATATATTTTTGCACTTTGGATAATACTTAAAAGATTAATTTTGGATTCAGAAAAAGTATCGAGGTCTCAAGAAATTTGAAAGATTTGAATGAATTGTTTTGACTGACAATTTAGAGACCATGTGGTATTTATGAAGCCTATTTATATACATATAACCCTCACAAAGTCCCAGTCACGTAGTCCAGTCCCCCAGAGGGGTCATAGTTTAAAGAACCCAATCCATGGGACTGAAACTAATTTCAAAATAACTCCAGTTACTTACTTACAACCTATTTACTTAATATTAAGTTAATATTTTGAATACCATGAAAAAGTTAGCTAGTCCATGTAATATTTTTTAGAATCCTCCTTTCCCCCTTTCTACTGCATTTATATACTAGAACTACTTCCAACTGTCTCCTATTAACCACTCCTGGAAAACCCCTCTAACCTCACTACCCCATGTCTCCGTTCTGCTTCTCTCACCATTTACTCTTGAATTGCCACTGAGGTCCAAGGAGTCTGGCAAGGTAGGACTTTCTTCAGGGAGGAAAATGGGGAAACAATCAGCAGGCCCAAACAGAACCCCCTTTAGCAGGCAGAGGAAGGAAAGGCCACTAAATACTCAGTAGTAATATTTATTCCGTTAAATGCTAAAAAAAGGAGCATAGTACTCCCTGAGAAAAGACTTTTTTGCAGTCAATAATCAGGCAATCAGCATGAGGGAACTGAGCGCCTCAGTGCTTATTGACCAATTGTGAACACTGTGGCCAATTTTCAGCTGGGTAAATACAAAAGGAAGATAAAACTGAGAGACGATGTCAACCAAGGTTCAGTCAGGATGGGCTTCCTGGCTTTCTCAGTCGGTAGAGCATGCAACTCTTACCTCAGGGTTGTAAGTTCAAGCCCCATATTGAGTGTAGAGATTACTTAGAAAAAGCTTTAAAAAAAAATGTTTCAAGATATTAGGCTATTCTGAGAAGCCAATTAAGGTCATGAAGGAGAATCTCTATGGTGATCTAGGGGAAGATGTCCTTATACCCATCACTCGGGATCCCACCAAGCATCTAGAGAGAAGGTCTGGGACAGTGACAGGCCAGTGGGCAGAGCCCTTGGGAAGAGTGGGATATGATGGAAGAGAGAGAGGGCAGGCTAGAACTCTTGGGTGCAACCTGTGTCCCTCTGTTAAAAATCGAAGACCTTGAGGGAATGATGGCTGTGGGCTTCTAGACACATGCAGACACAGATCTCTTTGGCCAGCTCGACCACACAACTACACAGGAGAAAGGATGCTGGGAAATGTGGTTCCTAGATTGACTGGATCACACAGAGCGACCTATCACACTGGTTATTAGTGAAATGAAAAAAGTAAAACATCTCTTTTCTGGTTGAAAACAGCAATTACATGATTCAGATTTAACAAGTTTTGGGGTGATTCCCACTCAATGTCAGACATTGTGACATATCGACACCCACATGTGCACACACATACACATAATTTCTTCAGTGGTATCACACTATATGCTACTTTTCCCCATTTCTGTTGTTTAAAATGAGAAAAATGAAGAGTTTGGGTGGATCTGGAACTTTACTGACAAGATGTAAACAACAGTAGGAGATAATGTTCTGTGATGGTTAGGAGAGAAAGTTCCAGAACATCTGAATCCTGTCATCTAAGACTTACGTGATCTTTGGCAAAATACTTAATTCCTCTCTCTATTCCTCAGCTTTATCATTGCAAATTTCAGATAATACCTGCCTTACAGGGTTGTTGTAATAATTACATGTGATAATATATGTACAGCACCTGGGGTTAAAAAAATAGAAAGTCCAATTTAGGAATGATTAAAAATAAGTATTAGTAAGATTCCTGCTTTTGCCTATAAATATATTTTTTTAAATATTCAATTGCTGAAACAGATTGGTTTTATAGTTACGTATTTGTAACATATGTTCCCTCTTTTTTGCTATCAATCAAAATGCTGATATGTATTATTTAATAACATCCAGATAACTGAATATGTTACATATATCATACAACCCCAGAATCCAGAATATTTAATTTCTAACTTATAATTTGAAGTAGAATACATAGGTATGAACTGACACGAATAGCTCCGAATTACTGAATAAACAATTGAAAATAATTGAGTTAAAGACAGGTCGAGTTATATTTTAATAACTTAAAAATCCAGATAGGACATTCTATTGTCCTGTATACTGTTAAATCTATATCTCTGCATGGACTTCAGGCTAACTACAGCTTCATAATCTGGATCTTTGCCTAAGTTAATGTCATTAGGGCTTTATCTTTATTATTTCTTGATAATAGATAGCGATCTCCTGTCCTTGGTTTTTCCTTTATAGCTATTTGTCCTAAATGGGACAATCATTCATTTTGCTGCAATAAGTAAGATCCCATGGCTCTTTGACTGTGTATCCCAAATCACTTGGCATTGACTCTCACTTGTTCACTGTTTTTCATTCCCACCTGATATGGTCTTTTCTGCAATCCTGATTAAAGCATAATGTACTTTTCCAGATAATTTATAAGATTCTTTTTTTTTTTTTAAGATTTTATTTCTTCATTTGACACAGAGAGAGAGATTACAAGTAGGCAGAGAGGCAGGCAGAGAGAGGAGAGAGGAGGAAGCAGGCTCCCCGCTGAGCAGAGAGCCCGATGTGGGCCTCGATCCCAGGACCCTGGGATCATGACCTGAGCCGAAGGCAGCAGCTTTAACCCACTGAGCCACCCAGGCGCCCAATTTATAAGATTCTTAAAAAGGAAAGACCCTAGACAGAAAATATGGTTTGGTAAGCATAAATCGGATGAATTTTAACTCACACGAAATATTGGCAATCTCTTAGCTTTCAAGTATTCTGATCAATACTATTAGTATTGGCATATGCTTTTAACCTAGTAATAGTGCAAATTAACTGGAAAGGATTTTTTATTAACTTCTCTGTACTTCCTTTTTATACGCATGAAGACATGGGAATACTGATCGATTCCATATACCTCATTTTAAATTGATGGCTTATTTTTATCCATACATGTTACTCAGCAAAGTGAGAATCAGATTTAGGCTGTTGATAGTCATTCATTTAAAGGAGGGACAAGCAGGCCGGTGCCCACTCGTTACATACGTTACAACTGCATGACTCCTAATTGAGGGATCCCCTGATCTAGAAGACAATGAGTGATCCCTAGCAGTGAAATCACTCAAGAATGCAGGTCCTTGGGCGCCTGGGTGGCTCAGTAGGTTAAAGCCTCTGCCTTTGGCTCAGGTCATGATCTCAGCATCCTGGGATCGAGGCCCACATCAGGCTCTCTGCCTGCTCAGCGGGGAGCCTGCTTCCTTCTCTCCCTCTGCCTGCCTCTCAGCCTACTTGCCCTATCTCTCTCTCACTCTGTGTCAAATAAATAAATAAAATCTTAAAAAAATAGTAGAAATTTAGTAAAATCAATTAAAAAAAAAAGAATGCAGGTCCTCAGTACGTGTCAATACGCGCTAAAGCATAAGGTATGTATTCAGTTCCTAAACAAAGTTTGCTGGCAGCTTATGCTTTATGAGGCAATGCCACATTTGACCAGTAGATAGCACTCAAGATATTTCAATAAATGAAGAGAGGGGCACTTGCGATTATTAAAGGCTGCCAGGAAACATCAGACAAGTTCATTTTAGATCAAGCAGAGGGGCAAAATAGATGCCTCCAAATGCTTAGAAATTGGGATTTTTGTACCAAATCCCAGTAGCCTTTTAATGTAAATCTGTACTTCATTAGGGTAGGAAAATTAGCCCACTTGTTTTCTAAGACAATTGCTGTTTGAAGGCAAGGAGACTACCATTCATTTGACACAGCTTGAAATAAAACAGGAAAGCAGCACTTGAATTGTAATGCTGAGGTCCATAGGGACCACAAGTGGAATACAGCAGTTGCATTTCTCACAAAAAAAAAGACTCAAAATGTAGTAGACATCCATCCTGCCAAAGAGCACAGTTCAAAAGCTACGTGTATTTCCAAATGCAACATTTGGATAACTAAGAACCTGGCTGTAAACAAAAAACTGAGTCACAATTGCTGGAAGCCAGTGGACAGTGCCTTGGTGTGGTTACACCTACTGGTAAGTGTGGCTGCGGCTATGTCTCAGTAAGTGACGGCTTCCATGGTGCATAAGGAGGAACTCTTGCTCTTTAGTAGGTAGGAAGTGGTAGAGCGAGCTGCTGCTATGATTTTGCACCACCTTCCACATGTTGCACCCCCAGTTCTTCTGGTACAGCAAGTGTGGGTCTGTGCTCATAAACAAGGTGATGGGTACTAAGGTTCTGTCCAGGCCGATACAGAAAACCTGGAGTGTGAACAGTTAGGAAATGAGAGTCATTTAGATATCTATCAAAGAAAACTGGAGGCACTTTCGAGCCAGAAAAGACCATGTTAAGAAAAAAAGACATTTGAAAAAGAATCAGTGAGAAAACTAAAGAAACAACTTCAGCTTCCTTCTGCAGAAAATTGGAGGTGGTTGGAGGTGTCAGGCTGTTACAAAAGTCAGCTCCTGGGAAGACTGGTTTTATTGCTTGCTCTTCTGGGATCCAACCTCAAGCTTTCTGCAACTGCTGCCCCAGCCCACCTTAATGCACTTACACACTGAAGACGGCCAACCCAATACTCTGCTCAAAAATTTCTAAATATAGCCTCAAATTGCCTGAAACTACCTTCAGCCTTTCAACTTCTATTCATGGGAGCCATTACGTGCTTCTGTGGTCATTGACTTGAGTCTGTGTCTGGGCACTAGCAACCAAGAGTGCCTTATGGGGGGGAAGGGAATCCTCTCCAAACTTTTTGTATCCCAGATTTCTGAACCCTAAGCATTCAATTCAAATTGGAAATTTTCCATTTGATTACCTAACATAGTATTGTGTGAGTGTGTTTTTCCTTTGCTGTCTCTTTCTTAATCATTGTGGATCGGCTAGGCACTCCATCCTACCCCAGAATAAGCCTAGCACAGTTGGTCAGAAGAGCAACTGATCTGGAATTGGGTGTTCTTTGGCCATGGCCTGGCTGTGTGACCTTGGGAATATTGCTTTCCCTCTCTGACCCTCAGTTTCTTCATTTACAAACTGAGGGGTTAATCAAGATGTTATAATTCTAATCTTCTATGCTCTGTTCTTCTGCCTTCACACCATCTAGGAAGCAACATGCAAAGCAGGTTAAATGATTTCCTAGTTGTGATACCCATCATGTATAAGTAGAAAAGGTGATTATTCAGTCCAATAATCACACATATATGGACAATGCATGGAAACATACACGGAAAAATAATGAAAGGTTTATTTAGAAGATCAGTCCTATTTGTAGAGATGCAGTGACATGTAGCACTCAGGGAGGGACTCTCTCCTGCCTTGTCAGTCTTGATGTTCTCTTTACCCAGTAACTCTCCCATTCCAGGACCCACTTGGGAACCCCAGGCCACCTCTTTCTCTCTACCTCTCCTTTTGGCTGCTGACAGTGGCATCAACCAGCAGCTCACTCCTGGTAGCACCTTCTAACATCCAAGGAAGAGATGGTGAAGACATAGTGTTGTGGCCACCAACTGTGGAGAAAAAAAAAACATTTCACTACAGAGGAATCCTTTGATTTGTGTCTGAACCAGGAGCCACTGACACATTTATGTGACAAAACTTTTATAAATTCTCTAGCCATGGCACAAATGTTTACAAAGAAGATGTCTAGCTCTCTCCTGACAAGTCCTATGTAACTAAAAATGTAAATAGGTTCAAATGATATTCCATTAAAACCTCAGTGCATTCCAAAGTGGAGGGAGGATACAGTTCTGTACAGGAAGGAAGGAAGGAGAAAAGGAAGGAAGGAGGAAGGGGAGAAGGAAGGAAGGAAGAAGGGGAGAAGGAAGGAAGGAAAAAAACATATTTCTGGTATGAGACTAGTAGTTCTCAACCATGACTATATAATGAAAACTCCTGGGTGAAAAATGTCAGTTCTCAAGCCCATTTTAGAGATGTTAAATTCCCCAGTGATTCCATGTGCATTAGGGTTAAAAATCAATGTAATATGGCATCATATTTTATTAAATAGTGACTTTTATTAAATAGTGACTTAATAATATTCAATTACTCAACAAGAGTGGCAACTAGAAAGGATTTTAAGTTGTTAGGAATTGCTACTAAAAGTCCACCAGCTTATTACAGAGGTCTAAGAGTTCTAAAGTCTCCCTGATAATTCCCTCTTTCCTTGGGGTAAGTACTGTCAGATTCCTGAGTCCTGAATCCCACTTCCCTGAGGGTTGCAGAGTAGCCCTACACCATGTAATTCTCCTCATGTCTCTTCTAAAATTGTTGCCAGATCGATGCTTCAGGCTCAGTCCAGTCAAACATTTTTTCCTAATAATAAGATAGACTCTGGGGCTTTTAGCATCCATAGATCATTCCCACAACTCTTATTAGCTGAAGGTTCATTCATTCACTACATCAAAACTTTTATAACTGCCAGCCAGTTGAAAACTACCTGAGGCAGAGTGATGAATTGGAAAAAGCACTGCACAGGAAGCTGAAGGCCTTGAATCAGGTTTCACATCTGCCCACACGTCTCCCGATGACCTGCAGCAAGTCACATAACACTTGGAGTGTCTGTTTCCTTAAACATAAAATGAGAAAATTGGTTAATGTCTACTATCTACTGAGACTCTGAAATGCTACTCTGCGTAGAATGTTCTTATCCACATGTGGGTGATGGTGCAAATGAACAATAGAATGAGAAAGTAAGCACAGGGAAGCCTAAGAAGAAAGCTAATGGTCCAGATGAGCAACAAGTTGACAAATTTGCTCTCAAAGCGTTGGCATCCCTATAAGTTGCCTGTTTGAAAGGCTACAATGGAGTCATATGGCAATAAAATTTGTTAGATTTTCTGCCACTTGTCTGTATGAAAGACTATTTTCACTCCCCTCACACTGTGAAAACCACCCTTGCAAAATGAAAAGGCAATGATCTGATTCTCTAGCTGTTAAATTGCCTATACGAGAGAAAGTGGTGATGTTTAAAGTGAAGAAAAAAAAATTCCTCCAATATGCCAGTAAAGTTTAAAAATATTCCAACCCCAAGTTCAGTTCACTGTTCCTTTACAATGGCTCATGCACCCACATGTCTCCAGTCTTGTCTTTCCAATGACCACGACCATCTCATCATGTGACCTCCTCCTCAAGACCACCCAGCATGTACATCTATGCCACTCGATGTGTGGCTTTCCTCCTCCAAAAAGTTGTAAGACTCCTTATTTCCTATAGATCAAGCTAAACTGTTCAGCTTGGCATTTTCAGATCTCTACTGTCTAGCCCATAACCTAACTTTCCTCTCTTTTCCTGAACACATTTTCTCNATCTATGCCACTCGATGTGTGGCTTTCCTCCTCCAAAAAGTTGTAAGACTCCTTATTTCCTACAGATCAAGCTAAACTGTTCAGCTTGGCATTCTCAGATCTCTACTGTCTAGCCCATAACCTAATTTTCCTCTCACTTTTCCTGAACACATTTTCTCCAGCCATTTGCTCTACTTATTGTCCATCTATCAATGATGTCACATGAAGTCCCTCCACTTTGCCCTTGCTCATGCTCTTCCCCCCACATGGAACAACTCTTCCCATTTTCTCCCACACGGACTCATCCTGGGCATTCTTGGAAACTGAGCCAGCTCCCATTTTATCTCTGCTGAGAAGCCTTTGTATTGGTTTAGAATGATCCTTCTTCCCTTGGATCGTACTAGGCAGCACTTAAGCTTACACTTTCCTGTAATGTCCACTGTGTTTTGTTTATTGCATGTTTCCTGATTAGACTATATTCTGAAGGACAAAGCAACATATTAAATGCTACTTTCTGCCTATATCTCCTCCTTTCTTCTTTCCTTTCTACTTTCTTTTTCTTCCTTCCTTCTTTCCTTCCTTCCTTTCTCCTACTTTCCCATAGTATGTACAGAAAAAATTTGGGGAATACAGTAAATTACCAGTAGTCACCTTATTANCTTCCTTCCTTCTTTCCTTCCTTCCTTTCTCCTACTTTCCCATAGTATGTACAGAAAAAATTGGGGGAATACAGTAAATTACCAGTATTCACCTTATTAAAAAAAATCAACAACAGAGTTAATACCAGACCTTAATCAATGAGACCCTTGGTGCTTCTCTCTTACACAGCCTTATCAATGGAACACAAAAGTTCACTCATGTCCCTTAGCTTTTAGCTTGGAATTCAACACCTTCCAGGGTGTTCCTTTGTAAGATTACTTTGTACTACTCGGACACATGTCCAAGTTTAGGTCCCTTTAAAATTTTGTGTCCCAAAAGTACAGAAATGGCTTAAGAAATATGAACCACTGTAAAGAGTTAAGTATTTCAGTAATTAAATTGCTTAATTATTTATTTCAATCATGTGTTAACTCATCATTTAGATGGTTAGGGATAACAGAATTAGAAGCTACTAAGTCAGGAAGGGAGGCCCACATTCTGGTTCTATAGACGAGTCAGTTGAGGTTCAGACATCAAATCTAAATGAATCTAAATCTTGCAAAGTCCTTTGCCCTCTCCTTCCTCTTCTAGCAGCACCTCTCTAAAAAGGGGTTCCTCTATGTCTGCCAAACCCTTCCCATTTAGTCTTTCTTGTTTCCCAAAAACTGTCTGTAAGTAACATGCAGACTTACCCAGGGACCTAAAGTTGGACAAGGAGATCAACCCATAGAGATCTCTTCCAATTTTTTGAAACGATCTTATTCATGCTTCTAGGATAGAATAACTTTCTGGAAGTGGCCTCTAAGCCTTGGTAAAGAGATAATTTTTTATGGACCTGAAGGGTAGCTATGGGAGGTGAGTTATAGATTTAGATATGCAAATAGTGATTGTGTCTAAGAGTCTGTTGCAAGGAATAGTAAGAGTCTGAGGACAAGTAGAAGTGGGACAGAGCTGGTGCATCCTTTGCTACATGGTTCTGGAACTCCCAGTCAGGCTTGGCGAGGGGTTAGGAAGAACACATGGGCCTCCCTTACCTTCCTCCCTCCATACACAGAGTAGAGTTGTATTAGAGAGATACTCCACCTGCAGCCTCAAGACAGCAAGCTTTTAAAGTCACACTGGGATACCAGAATACTCTCTCTTCGTCTGTACAACCGTGGCATACCCAGTGAAAAGGTGGGACCTTGCCGGACCCAAGTTGGTCCTACTATCCTTGGGACCTACCTGTGAGCCCTCTCTGCTTCAAACGTGGTCCTGGACCATTCAAAGACTTGCAGATGCCCCCTCCGTTTCTATTTTAGGGTGGAAAGTGGGTTGTAAGAGGAGAAGAAAGGTTTTCCTAAAATTCTCCTAGGAATTTCCCCTAACATTTCAGCCCAAACTTCACTTTTTGTTGTTTTATTTTTTGAAGACTGGAAAACAATCGCAATTCTTCTCCTTTGCCTCAACATGTTTTCTTCCATAAGTAAGAGTTTGGTGTTTCTGGAAGCAGGAAATAACCTTGTTTTGCCCATTCTTTCTGAAGCAGCTGCCTAGAGACTCATCCCTGGACCTTAAATTTCCCCTGCTCAATAAAAGGGTTAAGGAACGATGGTTAAATTCTCATCCACCATAAACAGTGGAAGAGTCTGAGGCCCACTGCCCTTTGACTTTTCTCCTCAAATGTCCAGCACGGGGGTAGCTGAAGGTTAAGGATCTCTCTCCAATGACGATCTGTTAATATGGGGGTGAGGCTCAAGGGCTGCAGCTTTGCAGCCTCGCCCGGCTTCAAAGATACCCCTCCCCAAGATTTCTCCAGCGTGAAGCTGCTGCGGGGTCTCCTCCGATCTTTCCCGCGTGCTGGCAGGAGGTCTGTGTGGCCCAGCTCTGTCCGTCTCCGGCCCACCCAGCTGTGTATACCATCTTTAAACCCAGTCGAGTCGGACCGCACACCTAGCTCGGTTTCTCCCGGTTCTGCCACCACCCCTTCTCCAGGTGCCTCTCGGTTCCCACTATTGGCTACTTCCAGAAACCCTTTCAGCCGCGCCAGCCACACTTTGCACCCCTCGCTTGGGGCTCTGCAGCTAGGCGCTGAGGCGGAGTGGGGCGCTCCCCCGGGGCGTCCCGGGCTCCAGCCCCACCTCCCCGTATCTGCCTTTCTTGTTCGCTGCCCCCCACGCCCCGCCCAGACCCCTGCTATCGCCTTCCCTCCAAACTCCTTGGGTCTTCTCCCCGAGTCCTCTTTCTTGCATCCGTGTAGGGAGAGTCCTCCTCGCCCTTACCTCCCCAGTGAAACGGGAGCGGGTCATTGGGCAGGGCGGCTGGCCCAACCGAGCCACCGGACCGGCTCCCTGCTGGGCGGGGACGGGGACAGAGAAGGCTCCGGGCCTCCCCCGAGTCCGGGGCGCGCTCAGCTCTGCCGGGCAGCCGCACCGCGCGCCCGGTTCACTAGAGCAGCCCCGCGCGGGAACCCCGCACCAAAGCGCCCGAGCCGCCGCCTCCAGCCCGCGGGCGCCCCCCGCGCTCACCCCGACCCCGGAACGCAGGAGCCTTGGGCGCCCCGGGAGCCCCGCGCCGCGTGCGGGTCTCGAGCGGCGCCGCACGCTCTTTTCCAGGCCCCC
>LNAC01000668.1:207208-236448 GCA_002007465.1 Ailurus styani | reverse complement strand
GCCCCCTGCAAGGAGGGGCGCGCGGGGGGCCCGAGAAGCACCTCCCGCCCACCCGCCCGCCCCCTTCCCCGCCCGCGCACCCGGTCCGCGCGGCGCGGCGCGGCGCGGCGCTGCGCTCGGATTCCGGGAGGAAAGCGCCGCGCGGTGTCCCTGGCGTCCTCAGTCCTGCCCCTCGAAGTGGAGATGCGCGAGAGGCAGGCGAGGGCGCGCAGCTCGTGAGACGCCGCGCCAGCCGGCACCATGCGCCTGCGGCCGCTGCCCCTCGTCGTGGTCCCCGGCTTGCTGCAGCTGGTGAGTGTCCGGCCCGCCGCGCGCCTCGCGCGCCGGGGACGCGTTTCGGCGGGAAAACCGCGTCCGTGGCCGACTCGGAAGCGGAGACTGCGGTTGCTCGGGACCTCGGGGCTGGGAGCACGCGGAGTGGAAGGAGTTCGGGGTTGCTTTAGGGGTTGGAGGGGAAGAATCGCGGAGATTTAATAGAGGGGACCTCGAAGCGGGTGGAGGGCTTAGCAAGGACTGGGACTTGAGGGCTAGGGCAAAGTAGGCAGGAAGTGGCCGGGAAGAAGATGCGAGAGGGGGTGAGAGTAGAGGGAAGCGACGAGGACGGTCTGACAGCTTTGCCTCCAGGCCAGAGTTTGAGGGGCGTGCTGGTTTTTATGTTTCACACGGTATTTTGCCCTGATGCCGGCAGACACTTCTTTCAAGCCTGGCATCGTGCATCCTTGTTCTGGGGGTCAGTTAGTAACTCCTTGCTAGGGGAAAACTTCGGCAAAAGACCGCTTTGGGAGTCGGGGGCAGACTGCATTTCTCTCCGTTCTCCATCTGGCGCAGGGGACCGGGATTGGGTTTTGTGCCGGTGGGGATGCAGGATGTAACTTTCACGCCCGACTCCACGCTGGAACCCCTTCTCGAGAGTCTCTTAAGCCGTGTGCTACCGAAGACCTCCCCCGCCTCGTCCGGCTGAGGGGCCTCTGAGGAAAATGAAGGGCGTTAGAGGGTGGTTCGGGCTCGCCAGCGAGGCTTTGGGCGACTGTTGGCGCTGCAACTACCTTCTCTCCCTGGTTTTCCCGCGGGGCGCCGCGCTCTCCTCCTTCCGAAATATGCCTCCATACTGTATGTATTGTTAGTTACTTGTATGTAAGGGAGATCCCACCTAAAACCTTCCAGAAGACAACTTTTGAAGTGAAATTAGAGAAGGGGACTGCTTTCGCCTGTGTGATCTATTTCTCCCGCTCTCTAGGCACTCACCTTGAGATGGTGCTGTTAGTGTTTTCTCCAGATTCTACGGTTTCTTTCGTCCTTACACTTAAGATTTTGCTCAAAGATTTTGCTCAGTTAGCTCCGGGCTGTTAAAACAAGGTTAAGGAAACCAAGTTGCATGCAGAGAATGATGATCTCTCCCTTTCCTTTTTTTTTTCTTTTCCTTCCTCTGCTCTTCTCTTCTCTCCTCTTCTCTTCTCTTCTTTCTATCATTTCCTCTTAGAGGGAAAGATCAAGTAACTTATGAAAGTTTCTCTGTGAGATGTATGATACTGTAGATGCAGAGGTACTTGCAAATTCTGAGGATGGAAGGGATTCTAAAAGGTCTTAGTGAAGGGGAGAGGATAAAGAAAGACCTATCCATTCTGGTTACAACAGAGATGAGCTTCACTTGCACAGCATTAGGTAGGAAATTCTTCAGTGGCATCAAGAGGAAAATGCACTGATGTTCCCAAATGTCCTTCATTGAGCCATTACATCCTGCCTATATGCAAAATTGCATGTTAAATAAATTTTACATCTAAGGCATTGTGCATGCAACATATATGCCACATTAGACTTCAGTATCACTTGCTTTTTAAAATGTTTAAGCTGGATTCAAATCAAAGATGGTCTAACCAGCAGCATTTGTATGGTATGTGTAAGTAAAACTCCAAAAGCCTGGAGAAATCAGGTACTTAGGTCTAAGATTTTCAGGATATCCTCATGAATCTCTTAGTTAACTTAATTTTGCATCCAGTGATCATGAACTGTGTATCTAATCCACTGTGCTAGACTCTTAAAGATAAGGAAATATATTTGGGCATATGATGGGAAAAAGTTCTCCTATCAGCCACCGTATTGGAAATGTTACATTTTTTTTTCACACCACCATAGTCAATAGGAAATAGGAAATACATCTTGAAAGGATTATATACCCTCCTTAAGAGCGAGATTCTAATATTACAGCATGGATTGATTGATTCATTTTTAAGGAAGCTTATGTCAAATTCTAATCCGTTTTTGGATTGTGCTTGGGTTGTAATGTTTTTTTGCTGGAGCACTTTATCATGGTAAGTGAAGTGGGTGCTGCAGCTGTGTGATAAGCACACATTCCTTACACTGCCATCCTTTTGGACAATAAAAGGCTGTTTACATTCTCCACATTCTTAGAGCTGTTTCCAGCAATATAACACAAGGGGGTGAGGATGTGAGAGGAAAACAGAGTAACTGAGGAGGGTAGACCTAAATGAAAACATCCCCCCATCCCACCAGGTACCCCACTTTCTAGGTATCAAGACGGGCAGGTCATAATTTGGCCCTTTGGATGGCTCACAGTTTTATTCTACCTTCTCCAAGCTTTTGCTAAGTCCCAACAGCAAGTGGATAAAATGTTTTCTAGATTTGAAAACTAGTCTTTTAATTTTCTAGAAACATATGTATTTAGTAGATAGTCCATTAGGGGGGTAGGGGCGGGGGCAAAGTTGGATGGAATTGGAATTATGCAACTCAAGGTTGCTGGAATTGGATTTTATATTTTCATCCACCCTGGCAACCAGAAGAATGTACTTTTTAAAACATGCTAAGTATTTTAAGTGAGTGGTGGATTCATTTGGGGATTTTGAAATTTAATTTTAAGAAAATTGTCTGTTTCATCGAAAACAGTCACAAGGAGTTGAGTCCAAATAAGTCACTAACCACATGATACTGGTACAATAACTAGAATGTTTTTACTTGTTTTTGTAATACTTAAAATTTGTATGAGAACAGTCAGCCGAATTGGTAAATATTGCAGGTAGCCTATGAAATACGTGTGTTACCTGCCCTTGTCCAGTTCTCCTTCCTGCATCCAGTGTTTCAACAGATAGCTTGCTTTACCTAATTAATAGGATTGCTAGGCAGTTGCAAAATTTAAATATCAATCCTGAATGTATTATTTTCTCCGAAATCCTTATTCAGCAACACTTTCTTTATTACAGTATTAATAGCACATTATTTCTTTTCTGCCATCTAATGATGAGAAAATTAGCATTTGAAATTAATATTATAATGTAATGAGTGTTATTTCCTGACATAGTACAAAGTAAAGACTTCTTCAGATGACAACTTCTTACAGATTTACATGATAATTTGAAAGTCGTAATAAGTGTGATTTTTGCCTTTAAGTAAAATGCAGATTGTAAAAAGATTAAATTTGAATTTAAATGGTTATTAGCTTGAGTTTAAGATACAATTCAGTGATGATTTTTAAAATAAGTGTCATACATTTCAACTTGTTTTTCTGTGATATAATGATTTTATAAAGTAAAATATAAATTAGAAGTGATTAAGGTAGCGAATTTTTAGAATTCTATAAAACCAGAACACTTGTGATGCAAGGTGTTACAATTTTAAGTTCATCTTCATTGCGTAGTATCATCCCACATGAACTTCTCTGTTTATCTTTTAACAAATTAATAAGTTTAATGTTTGTTTAGTATGATAGTCATAACATATATTTATTCTCAGCTCCATATTTACAAAAAGTGGCAACTTATGACTGTCTTCCATTCAAAAATCGTAATTTCCCTCATACAGTTCTGATCAATAAACATCAAAACAGTATTTTCTAGTGTATGATCAATAGTCTCTTGGCGAGATGACAATGCACAGGAGTAAAAGTACCGCCATATCATGGCTACAACTTAGAGTTGATGGGGCATTAAAATTAATTCCTCATTAAAAGCACCATTATCTTAGATGTTCTTAAAAATGAGAATTAGGATTAGACGGCTAAGTGCTCTGTTCTCACCACTCACCTCTCAGTGTATGTTGTGTTCCTTTCTCCTATTCTGAGATTTATGTTTTCTGGTCCAGTTTTAAGTGCTCTTCACATAGGAAACTGACTCCTCTTGGGAACTTATTTTATAGTTTAATAGATTTCCCAATGGAAAAGAAAAGCTTTCTTAATCTTTGTTGTGTTGTTTTTAATATTATTTTTTTATTGTTTTTGGTTAATGATCAAAATGCTAAATAAGGCGGAAGGCTTTTTGGAAAACCTTTTAGAGGTTTTACATGGTCAGCTTAAAATGTGTAGCTCTTGCAAATCGAATGAATTAAGAAATGTTGATTTTATAATACGCTGCCCACCTTTTACCTATTAAAGAGCTAATCAATACACTTTGAATGATTTAGACGTTCGGTAGTAGCAATCAAAGGTGAATATAAATGTGTCACAGGTTTGTGATTTTGTAAAAGCTCTAAGACTGTCTCTTACTGTTTACATATTCTGTGGACTCCTTTACCTGAAGCATTGCTGGGTAAGATTTGAAAAAAGAATTATAGCCGCACACTCAAGTGCCTACAGTTAGGGCTGTGTCAGCGTTTCTGTAAAGAATCTCATTTCTATCTTAGCCATAAGCATTATTGCCGGTAAGAAGTTGGCATTTAATATCTTGATCTGGGAGTCAATTATTTTAAAGCTGCTTTAAAAAATTGGTCCAAATGATCTTGAGCACTCATCCATGTGAGGTTACTCTCTCAGTATTTGTATAGTACGCAAGACGATGATTTAACAAACTAATTTCTGTATTAGTCTGGCAGAGACGTTATAATGTTTAAATTATTTTAAATAGCCCTTTCCCAATTAACCCATTTATTGCACCTTTGTAAGACTTTGAAACACTATTTCATCATAAGTGTTTTTAAACATGCCAAATTTGGGTGCCCTAATGATTATTTTTATGAGTTTTTATTTGCTAACAATCTACTTGAATTTTTTTTACTACTTTTGAAACGACCAATGATGTTAATACAACTCCATTCTTTATTTCAAAACCCTGTACAGTAAAAAAAGAATTTAAAGCAATTTACAGCATAGATTTTCATATTATAGAAGGAATTCTAAAATATGATTTTAAACTTCCATTTTATGTTATTTTTAATTTATGAAAATCTAGGTAAAAACCTTCAAACAGCTGTTTGGTTCATTGTGCTATAAGATCAATATATGATAAGGGATTCTGTTCCTTTGTAGAATGACCATTAAAAATTAAAATGTCATTATCTAAACTCAAAAGCTATAGAACATATTTTCCTTTTTGCCTAGCCAGATCATTCAAGGAGTTAAAATAATGTCTTTAAACTTCCTGTTCTTATAAATTTTGTCTGTCCTAGATTTATGGACTTATGGTAAAGGACAAGGGAAGTTTTATATACTTAAACTATAATAATAATGCTGTCTTAGAGTTGCATATACTTACTATTTTCAAGTTTCTTCCATACAGTTTACCACAATCTATTCTCCCAATAAAACTATAAGATCAAGAGGGACATTTTAAATGTTTCCATTGTATATTGGAATGAGCAATGCGTTTGTTTTTCCATTTCTAAATAAATTGCACATTCAACAAATAATGACTGACTGGCTATCTTGACCCAGACTACACACCGAGACGACAGCAGACATTGAGGACATAGCAGTAAACAGAATAGGACTTGTCTGAGAGTGTGAGTGTGTGGATGTGTGCGCACACACTCCTGTGTATGTGTCTTGGGCAAATCCCTTAACAACTTCAACCCCTCATCTATAAATGAAGTCATTAATGATAAAGTGGATGAAAAGTGCTTTCTTGCATCACTTTCCTCTTTTATCATATGGTAACAGTGTTTCTGGATTTTTCTTTTTATGAATTTCATCTTTAATTACTGTACAATTTAAAATATGTCTTAATACAAACATAATTGTTTTAAACATAAATTTTACATGGAGTTTATGCTGTGTAACCACATCACAAATGATATATATATTTAGAAGTAGGTTTAAAACACTGCAGGATTGATTAACGTTATCCCTGTTCGTGGGAAGAGAAAATTAGTGAAAGTAGGCAAAGGGAATTGATGAGCATTTATTTAGCCCATATAATCAACAAAATCAATAAATTTAAATTAAAATGGTGTATTCAGGCTTTTTCCCCTCTATACTATTTTTAAATTGTAAACTACTAACATCTAGTCATTGCTTTAATTTAAATAAAAAGTAAATTAACTCTCAGTTAAATTCTAATAATTAAGATAAACAACACAACAGTGTAATACTGTACTTCAATTATCAACATGATAATTTCATGTGACTTTTGTATGCCTCAGTAGACTCCAGCCTATTTAAAACAGAAATACTTTTAACTAACTTCGAAGGTTTCAGGAGTTCACATGTAAATGGTATGGAAATTTTAAAAGAAAACCAACAAAGAGCTAGCATGTGAGACCCTATCAAAGATGGAGAAAATGTGCTTCCTCCTCTCCCTGTCTCTCTGCCTGCCTCTCTGCCTACTTGTAATCTCTCTCTCTGTGTCAAATAAATAAATAAAATCTTTAAAAAAAAAAAAAAAGATGGAGAAAATGTCAGCGGTCTTAACATTAGGAAACAAGCCACCTGAAACAAACCTACTAGTCCTGGGGTTCACTCCAATTACACTTTAAACAATGTAGTGTCTTTAAAAATGAGCCCTGATGTTGTGATATTGCTATCCTGGCCCAAATGAGGTAATTGTAGGGTCATATAAAAACTTGTTTAATTCTCTTCTGCAAGAATATGCAAGATTGTGACTTTCAAGCATTGTAATATAACACTGACAGTTTTAAAATCATATCAGTTTTACCTGAAGTTACATAGTATGTATATTTACTCATTCAAAACAGTAATTTAAGAAATAGTCTGGACTATTTAGTCTAGTCTAGATTATTAAATAGTCTAGATTATTTGCAAGGAGAGACCACATGTTTAATTTATATGGTTCTCTAAAGTCCATGTGATTTCCATTCCAGAATTCTATCCCTTGTGTGTGCAGACTTAACCACTGAATGGGGTTGAGTATGACAATTCCACGACACTTCGAATGGATAATGTATACAATAAGAGAATAGGAACTCTAAAGAACTATTTAACCTTTTACAGTAATGATAGCAATACTTTTTATTAACAAAGTCTTACATTCTGATAATCCAAACAGAAGGCCGTTGGGATCAGTATAAAGAATATTGCTATGGAGATAAAAAAGGGGGGGGGAGGTGAAGTTTTCAAAGGTGTTTTCCATAATCATGAATTTACCTGTTAATCCCTTGTCGATGACTCCCACGTTTGTACCTCACTCCCTACCCTACTGTTCAGGCTCCAAGACCATATCTCCATAGTTTCCTGTTCATTTTGACTTGGATGTTTTACTACCAACTCACACTCACTCACTATGTTCAAAGTCACACACATCTTTCCAGGACAAGCAGCTTCTGATATTCATGGGTTCAGATCTTGAAGTCACAACATCCCCCTTTTTAACGTCTTGTATCTTCGTGTTCGGACAAGTGACTTGGTATAAAGCACTACATGGTTTACTAGATTCTTACACATATGTGATCTCGTGTTTTATCTTCACATGAGTTCTGAAAGGTAAGCAGAACAGTAGTTTCTTTGGTGCATCCACTTCACAGACAAAGAAACAAAAGCTTTGAAGGTTTCGGAAATGGGCTATAGACCAGAAAAAGATAGTCCAGCTCTTAGGTCAGGGCAGCATCCTCTCACAGCAGAAGGTTGTGAGATCTGACCTTGACCTCCAGAAAGATAGGCTCGAGGGGCATTTCTAGGGAATGTCTCAAGAATTCTGTTCAGTGTCCATGCTGAGATAGATACCTCAACCTATTCATTTTAGGAAAGTTTTAAACAAGTTTGTCATAAAGTCAAAGAAGGTAAACACAACAAACAGGTTCTTGGATCATGTCCCTTAATCAGGAGTTCCGTTTAGAATTTAGCCTCCCAGAGTTTAGTTTGCCGAGTACTTTGCCTTTTATGCAGCTTTAGGGTTGTTGTTGGCTGAGTAAATGTAGTTCCAGGTAGGATCAGAGGATTTGGGAGTTCCTCTAATTCCTCAAGATCTCAACCTGCACCACTTCAGATGGAGAAGATGAACAGTAAGGGAGGGAAAGGTCTTAATTCCTATTAAGGGCCACTTAATCCCAGTTGTCTAAGAGTCAGGCCAGAATATGAGAAGGAACCTGGGGGGAGGGGGCGGGACTACCTAGTAGGTACTTACACTTGTGTAGAACTTGGGAGCATTCGTATATAATTGTTCTTCAGCAATAGCAAACTTCCTCTTGTTCTCTCTTCCCTTTCTTAAATTTGTAAAGATAGTATATCATAGTGGATTTTGTTGGCTCTCCACCCAGATCTCTTTGGGTCTCTTTTTAACATTGCTATGGACAACCCCGCCCCCTCCACATTTTGATTTTTGTTCTAACTCTGGGCAACTGTAAATCTCCTTCGGAGAAGTACCCCCCAGGTGTGGCTACTGGATGCACCTTGCCAGAAAGCACTCAGTCAGGATGTCCTTCTGTTCCCTTCCCTCTCCGTTCAGCCAGCTTTTAACAAATGACTCACAGGTGCCAGGGTTGTCTTGCTCTGAGACTTGGCAGAATATTCCAGAGTTCCCTTTGAGGCAGCAGGTTGAATCTACCTCAAGTGGATTTTGCCTGAGATCACACACTTTCATGGCTTGCTTCCACTCTGTGACCTGCAGGCTCACGCTCTTACCAGACTTCCCTGGAACTGCTTCCTTAGAAATCCCTTGCATTCAAACACTTGTCTCAGGGTCTGCTTCTGGCAAAACCAACCTAAGATTTCTGTTTAAATCTTTTTTTTTTAATATTCAGAAATTTTTTAAAATAGCCATTCTCACCCCTGTCTACTTACTGCCATCTCACAGTAAAAGATAATCACTATGAATAATTTAATGTGTATTTTTCCAGAAATTATGGATATGTATGCTTTTATTGTAATTATATCAACACAACATAATGTTCTGTAACATTTTTGTTATAGAATATATATTGTGGCCATTTTTATGTAATACAGAACAGCTAATATTTTTGAGGATTCATAGTATTTCATAGCATTGACATACCATAATGTATTTGATCAATCCCTTATTAATATTTTGACTGTTTTGAAGTTTTTGAATATATTTATGAATATATCAAATGAATTCCTAGAATTGAGAATACTGGTTCAATGGTAGGAATGTACAATATGATTTTTGATAAGTATAAATTGTCCCCTATTTGACTATACCAAAATACAGTACCACACCCAATGTATTTGCACATCTATGTCCCTCTCTGGGTAGTGTTTTCCCTTTTTTTTTAACTTTGCCAATCTATTAGAGGAAAATACCTCATTGTTTATTAGGAAGGTGAAGTGTGTTTTCATATTTAACCATTTTTATTTTTTACTCTTATAAATTTTCTCATTTTTTCCATTCTTTTTTTCTACAGCTTTAAATTTCCATATTTTTATATTGCTCTTGAGCAGTTGTTTTATTTATCCATTTATTTATTTATTTATTTTTCAAGATTTTATTTATTTATTTGACAGAGAGAGAGGGAACATAAGCAGGGGGAGTGGGAGAGGGAGAGGCAGCTCCCCACTGAGCAGGAAGCCCACCCTGGGACTTGATCCTAGGACCCCTGGATCATGACCTGAGCTGAAGGCAGAGGCTTAACGACTGAGCCACCCAGGCGCCCCTGTTGTTTATTTTATTATTCCTTGGATATTTTATACATTAGGGGGTTGTTGTGGATACTGTTTCTATGCCTGACATTTTAAATTTATTTTTTGCTTGCATACAAGGAAATATATTTATTTTAGTGTATTTATGCTTGTATGAGTTCTATTTCTGAACTAGATTATTTTTAATAATCTTTAATTTGATTCTCCTAGATTTTACATATAGATAATTATATTATCTGTAAATAATCTTATATTTGGCTCTTTCTAGTAAACATTGGTGCCTCTTGAATTAAAATCTATCCTCCTAGTGTACTGAGCAAAACCTTTAGAATACTGTTGACTAATACTGGGAAAGAGAGTTTTCATATTTCCAAACTCGGTGGACACTTTGCTAAACATGATGTTTACTTTTTGCTTCTGACAATCTATCAAGTTAAGAATATACTTTTATATCCCACATTAAAATAAACTTGTTGATCACAGAGGTCGATTTCAGATATGTTTTTAGCATCCTTCAAAATGATCGTATGTTTTTAAATGCTAACCTCTTTATATTTCTTATTTATGAAACATAATTTTCCTATTATTTTTCCTAATATTTTCCCAATATTAAACTGTTTAAATCAAGTTAGATGATCTTTATTTTAATACACTGGTACATGTGTTTTTATCTTGTTGGTATTTTATTAGGGATGTTAATAATTCATAAGTAAAATATAGCAAAAGTGGAACACATCAGGTTTTGCATCAGGATTATTCTGGGATAATAATTGGAAAGACTTCTATTTTTTTCCTCAGTTCTGGGAAAAGTTAAGATAGTTGAGAATTGCTTCTCCCTTGGAAGTTTGTCAGGAATCATTTTAATCCATTCGAGCCTTTTGGTTTTAGGAGGGATCTGTTAGAAACATTTCATTGCCGTTATGGCTACTTATTCCCTCAGATTTTTTTCTCTCACATTTTATTGAGTCCTTTTTATTAATTTTAAAAGAAAGGCATGCATCTTTGCACATCTTCAATTTATTGAGCATAAAATTGTTTATGCTGTCACTTTAATTTTTAAAAATTTTAGTTCATACCTGTGAATTTACACCATATTTCTCCCCCCCACACACACACACACCAAGTTTGCATGTTTTGGAACAGTCATTGCTGGGGGACTGCCTTCACTCTCTCTCTAGACCTATGGCTGTAACTGGAAGTTTTCTGTGGCAGATTCCATGGTTAATTCTGTAAGCTGTCCAAGACGAATGAGGCCTCACATTAAGGGGTGAGGATTCAGAGCCTCAGCCCACTTTCTGCTCATTGGAGGACGTCGCAGCCTCCTGGAAGCAGCCCTGGTGCCTGTGTGGGCTCCCAGCTCCTCCTGGGCTGAGCTTGGTGGTGGGAAGAGGGTATTCGTTGGCGGGGCAGGGGTGTGCGGGGATTAGGAGTAAACCGTAGCTTACTGCTCAGGTGCTGTTCTCCTTTGCCTTTGGTTACAGGCTGCTCAGCACTTCTGGCTTTTGCATCATTCTGATTCACTCTTCTTTCCTTCCTCTCAAGGTTCTCAAATCTTGTGGACTCTTGGCACACTTTCCTCTTTCTGGCACCACTAGGCATTCATTCTTGTTTTTGCATTCCTAGTTCCTGTCATTGGAAATTTGGGAGGGAGCAAGGTAAATACATTCACTCAGCTTTCCCCATTGCAACTGGAAATCTTTTAGCCGCTTTTGGCTCATTTTTCTTCATCCCCTACAATATCCATTCAGTCACAAAATCCTATGAAATTTCCTTCCAAATCCTTCTGTAAACTGTCTCTTCCTCTCCACCTGCTGCCATTTCATCACTACAGCAGCCTCCTAGCTGGTCTACTTTATTCCAAAACAAGCCTTCTAAATTCACTCCACATGCCATAGAATCATCTTTCTTAAATCCTCTTTTAATTTAGTATTTCACTCAACTTTTTTTAAAAGATTTTATTTATTTATTTATTTATTTGAGAGACAGAGACAGAGTGAGTGTGCATGTGCACAAGAGAGCACAGGAGCAGGGGCAGAGGGAGAGGGAGAAGCAGACTCCCTGCTGAGCAGGGAGTCTGAGGAGGGGCTCCATCCCAGGACCCTGAGATCATGACCCTAGCCAAAGGCAGACGCTTAACTGACTGAGCCACCCAGGCACCCCCGTCATTCAACTTTTAAGAATGAGATTGTGATTCTCGTTTTCTTAACACATGGTATCTAAATTTTTTTGCCTGGTTTTCCAGCCTTACATCTCTTGTCCAATATTCATCACATACTAAAAAGCTGCAGGCAAGTCTGTATCCTTTCTACTCTGTGGACACTTTAGAGTAGAGGGAAAGCATAGGTTTTGATGACAAAATGACTTGGATTCAGTGCTTTTCTTTGGCATCTTGGACAAGCCAATACATCTACCCAGTGTCAGTTCCTTCATAAAATAATGTCAATTATAACTATTTCATAGGGTTGTGATGATTATATAAAAAATGTAAAATGCCTAGTACCTAGGATTAGCTTAACAAAGATCAGTGCTCCTTTCCATCTGCAACATCTTAGCTTCTTGGTATGCAAGCAACAGGAGCTGACTCTGACAAACTTAAGCAGAGAAGAAATTCATGAGAACAGGGTGAGTCATGGGGAAGTTTGGAGAAACAGGCATGTCTAGAGCAGAATCAAGGATCTGGGTATCAGAAAAGTATCATCTAGGTTAGAGGATGAATAAATGCCACCTTTTATTTTTTCCTCCAGTCCTTGTTTTGCTTCATTTAAGAAGTCATGTTCAGGTTGAGAGCTTCTGGTTGGCTTGAAAAAGGTGGGCTACTTTAACCAACAGTTCTACACATCCTAGGGAATCAACACTCTAGAATTCCCACTAACCAAAGAACTCTATTAGAGCAAGAGACCCAAACCTCTCCAGCTCTTCATCTTAATTAGCATGATTTTTCACTCATAGACTTAGATAAACAAAGATCACCAGACATTTAAGAGAAATCACTGGTAACAAGGATAAGGAGGAGGAAGAAGAGGAGCTGCCCTGAAGGAAACAAGTTATATAGGGGATAGATTTCAACTTGAAGGATTCCTAAATAGTATTCTCAGAAACTCAAGAGGATATTGCATCCAGAAAATAAGAACCGGCTGCTATGAAGAAAGAGCAACTGGGTAATGAGAAAGAATTCTTGGAAATTAAATGTATAACTGATGAAACTTTAAAGTTGGGGAGAATATTGAAAAGAACAGGGCTGAAGTTCATGCTGGTGAACTCTTAAGAGGAAGTCAGCCGCAACAGAACCAAAAGGCCGAAATAGGAAATAGGAGTGAACAGTGAAGAGACACAGAAGACAAATCCAGAAAATCCAGTGAGAAGCTCCAAAAACAGAGACTGTGAGGGGGAAAACAAACAAACAAACAAACAAACAAAAACAGTGTTGAAGGGGCTGATTAAAAAAAAAAATCTGATGAAATTTCTGAACTTGAAGGAAAAAATAGAAAAACCTGAGTTTTCAGAGAAACAAGAGATTACTGACACACACATATCTCATTAACCACCCTGGATGTTAGAAGCAATGGAATAATGCCGTCATAGTTCTGAGGGGAAAGGGATTTTGAGCCAATAGCCAAATTATTAAGTATGAAGAGAAAAGGAGGAGGAAGAAGCAGAGAAAACAGAAAATGACATTTGGGACATGTAAGGATCTCAGGCGAGTTACTACTTACTCCATATGGAACAATCTTCAAAGACATACCTCAGCCAAGCAAGAAGAAATATAGAACAGGGGGGTGATGTAGGATATAGTGTTGCCTGAGTATGACTCAGAAGTGAAGGAAGCTAGGAAAGGATCCGGTAGCCTCTGGCCTTGGAAAGGTGGGGGTTCCGTTTCCTTCTCTAGTTCAGCCACACTGTGGCTCTATAGGGAATTCCATTTCAACCTTTTCAGTTTTATAAATGCTATTTATTGGTTTACTGTGTTTAGAATGGATTTACACACAAAGCATGAATGATTTAAATATAGTCTAAGAATGGAATGTAACCATAATGAATATTAATGAACTTAAGTAACAGAATATAATAAAAATTTGGAGGGAAAAGGAATACACAGGTGAAGATAGGCAAGCATGCCAGTTTCCTTACCTTTCATTGGAAGAAGTTATGGGAAGCTGTCTAATGTTAAAAAAATTTGAGAAATAGACTTTAAGTCTTAAAAGCCACCAAACAATAGAAGAATTAAAAATAACACAACCAACAAAAATTCAGCATGTAAATTTATTTACACTGCACTTTTATTTCTTCTCTCATATAAACAGATTAGAATACTAATTTTTTTAAAGATTTTATTTATTTATTTGACACAGAGAGAGAGATCACAAGTAGTCAGAGAGGCAGGCAGAGAGGAGGAAGCAGGCTCCCTGCTGAGTAGAGATCCCGATGCGGCCTCGATCCCAGGACCCTGAGATCATGACCTGAGCCAAAGGCAGAGGCTTTAACCCACTGAGCCACCCAGGCGCCCCTAGAGTACTGAATTTAATAGTAACATCTGCAGATGGCATTTTGACCTTCAAATGTGATTTTGTTAAAGTGCACTTCTTTTTGTGTAGTGTTTCTGATAAACATTATCCCTCTATGAATTTCAAAATAAGGGCCGTCTTTTTAGTGGAGGGAGCTTCCCAGCAGTTCTAAAGACATGCTTGTGCGGTCACGCGTGGTCCTTCACTGGGATGTGATGGGTATGTTAACGGCATAGATTGTGGTGGTATTTTAATGAGTGAATACTTATCTCCACGTGTATGCATGATAAATATATAGTTTTTGTATGTCCATCATGCCTCAATAAAGTGATCTGAAAAAAGGGGTAAGCAGAAGCAATCTCTTGGGTATTACTTGGGCAGGGTTTCCCAGCCTCAGCACCATTGACATTTTGAGCCAAGTAATTACTTGAGTAAGGGGTTAAGGGTAGTGAAAATGGGGCTGTCCTGTGCATTGTAGGATGTTCAGCCGCATCCCTGGGCTCTAACCACTAGTTGCCAGTAGCACACTCTCCCAGTTGTGACAACCAAAATTATCTCCAGATGTTGACCAATGTGTCTTGGGGAACAGACACGCCTGGACTGAGGCCCACGGCTCTAGGAGATTCCTGGCTGTAAGAAGCTGAGCCAAGTGACCTCTTTGGTCTCTTCCAATTAAATACTCTGTCTTTGCGCTGTCGGGAAGGGATCACCATTTTGCATAGACCTAGTTTCTTAACACTTTTCTTTTCTTTTTTTTTTTACCCTGTCTCGGTTTCCTTCAGTTTAGTTCAATTCAAACAATGTTTTTGAGTGCAGCTCTGTCAAGACCTCTGCCCAGGCTACACATCTCTATTTAACAAATGTTCCCTTTTAAGGCAAATGGATGAGTGATCCCCCTGATATTGCCCTCCTGGATAAGATTTCCCTCTATTTTTTTTTTTAAGATTTTATTTATTTATTTGAGAGAGAGAGAGTGAGAGTGAGAGAGAGCATGAGAGCGGAGAAGATCAGAGGGAGAAGCAGACTCCCCATGGAGCTGGGAGCCCAATGTGGGACTCGCGCGATCCCGGGACTCCAGGATCATGACCTGAGCCGAAGGCATCTGCTTAACCAACTGAGCCACCCAGATGCCCAAGATTTCCCTCTTTAGCAGGAATTCACACGTTTCATTTTTCCTCATGTCCAGCTCTTACCAGTTGTTAGGGCTGGCTCAGAGAATTTTAGTAAAGCCTTTGAATTTCCATATTTTAAAATGCACTCATAAGAAATTGAAAGACAGCAAATAAAACTGAAAATGACAATCATCAATAATAGTTGGCTAATAAAAATGTGAACTAAATCACACTTGCTGTACGTGTTTGTTACAATTAAAATGTAGTGGGATTACAGTCTTCAAAGAGTTTATCACAAATCCAGATTATATTATGCATATCAGAACTGGAGAGTAGTGCTTTTGAATGGAAAATTTGATCCAGTGTTTTTGAGATTTTTAAAAAGTAGCTTGTAACTATTAAATTCAGCTAGGAGCTAGCATGCATTTCCTTTTTGTCAAAAAATTGGGGGTTTTCAAATTTGCTGAGATGTAAACTCTGAGATACTCTATTTTTATAAATGGTATGAATCACTTTCTTCTACATTGGAATGCATTTTTTAATTAAATTTCTTCTTTAAGGCAATTTAAAAAAAAAGTATCTATGAAGGTATGCTGTAAGTTGCATCTTCTTCCCCAGAGATAAACTTGGTAATAAACAAGTAAAAAGACCCTGCTGGTGTTAAAATTTGAAATATAGTATATTTTCATGAGATTTTAGGTATGTATAAATGATGACTTTGCTTATTGGGATAGTGTGAGAACCACAGGGGACGATGCGCTGTGCCTTTCTATCTGTGGGGGATGAGCGTCTGCACAGGCTCCCATAGCCTCTGGAGTGAGTGGGTTGCAGACACCCTGGGGAGGCCAGTACATTCTTGTTCCTGCCCTTACACACAAAAACATACTCGCGCACAGACGACACTCTCCCACTGAACATTTTCCACCACATCAAAAGTGGTATCTTTTCATTGGCAGGAGGATGTGTAGTCTCTACCTTGGCAGTTACTGACTTGCTTATATTGTGCTAATGTCACTCTCTACAAATGCCCAAACAAGCCATGATTTACTGATACACTCTTAGCTTCCCTCAAAGTTTAGTGTAGGAAATAGCCACAGAAAAACATTTTTTTGGTAACACATATATTCATATTTTCATTCATTGCTTTGTTTGCCAGTTTAAAGGACTACTGTAGGCATAGTATTATGCCAAGCTTTTCCTTAGAACATATTCCTAGGGACAAAAGTATTTTTCCTGGTAAATCAAGGATCCTTACTTAAAGAATGAGAGTTTCTAATTCAGTGTTACCTATTAACTTTTTCTACCAGGAAGAGCAGAGCTAATTTACAGCTCATTGCAATAAGTACCTTTACTAAACCCAATTTTCTTCAAGTTTTTCTCTCCCACTGTATAGTTCTTGGCCTTCTATTCTTTTACATACAGTCTTATTATATACAGCTTATGTCATGTGCCTTGGAAATACTTTTGGGGAGTATTTGTATTAAAAGTTTCTTTGCCAGATGTTTCTCCATTGCTGTTCTAATGTTCCTGAAACTTGATGGAGTCTTTTCACTTCTGTAAGTATGAATTTCCTCGAAAGTTTTCCTTCTGAAAAGTGAGGTGGTTGGATTCAGTGATTGGGTGCTGTCCTTGTATGCTGGCCCCTGCAGCAGCCACAGCGAGAGAGCGTGTTCAGAGCCTTCGGACATGTTACCTCAGCATCTCTGGATTGGGGCCAAGGCACCAGGTGTTGCTGGGGCCCAGCCAGATTTAGGAACCCCTAGACCAGATGGTCACCTAGATGTTCTTTTGGTTTGTGGATTTATGATGCTGTTGGGAGTCCAGGCCCCTCAGTGGGTGGAATATAAGGCAGCCCCGAGGGAAGGAGCCGCAACTCCCCTGATTACACTGCCAACGTCACAGGAAGGATACCCTCAGGTCACACGGCAGGGGTCTTCCCGGCTTTTGCAGACCTTTCTTTCAAAAGCATGTGAAGTGCTTCTCTCTGGGCTCCTGCACAGGGGCATGCCTGCATTGGAGCATTTGTGTGATGGTATTCACGGGTGTGTACCTCTGTATATTCCACTTAACTCAAGTGCCTTCTACAAACACAGAGAATGTGGCTGTCCATCTCTAACGCCACAGCCAACCACCCAGTAGGCATCCAGTAAATCCCCAGGTGACTGACTGAATGAACTATTGAGAGAAATGACTCAGGAATCCCCCCTGCTAAGCTATGCTTTAAAGCTAATGGAAAAGCACCTGTGACAGATTCCAAGGAAGAAATTTGAGTGGCAAATTAAATCTAAGCCCTTAGATGTCAGCGTCACTGACCTCCTTCAAAGTGTACCTGAACCCCCTTTGTTTTGGAGCTCTGGATTTCTACAGGAGAAGGCCTTTAACTTTTCTTAACAGTATTATCATAAGGATCCTTTGGGACAAAACTTTTACACCTAGGTTACAGCACCATGCAAAACTAGATTTATTTGCTCTGTCAGTTATCTTCTACTAGAACAAAGAAAGGATATTCTCAATAGCCAAGGAACCGATTGATTCCATTGTTTACTCTTTTAGAAGTAAATATAGATAATCACAATTAAAATTTGATGTTCGTTCGCAAATATGCACTTTATAATGCTTTATAATCTCTTCCCATCATTATCATTGACTCACGTGTTTTTAGTAAAATATGCTTTGCTGCTGTTCTTTTAAATATATTAATATTTAAATAATTAGAGAAATAGATAATACAGGAAAATTTTTATTTCTAAAGTTAGAGTCAATCGTGTGATAGAAAAAATATCATGAAAACAAGGATGTAGACACCCAACAGTTTTAAATTTACAGTCAAGTCTTCTGACCTGGTTTTTAATTCTGATATTTTAGTGCTTTTCCACATGAATCTCTCCTTATTTCATTTATTTATTAGTTTGTGCAACAGTAGGCTTAATCTCTTGATATTTTTATACTAAGGCCACTTTCTTAGTATAGCTTAATTTGCCCTCTTTTCAAATTGTAATCACCAAGTATCAGATTTTTATTTAGTGTTTTTTTTAAGATTTTATTTATTTATTTGACAGAGAGAGAGATCACAAGTAGGCAGAGAGGCAGGCAGAGAGAGAGGACGAAGCAGGCTCCCTGCTGAGCAGAGAGCCCGAGATGCGGTGCTCAATCCCAGGACCCTGAGATCATGACCTGAGCCAAAGGCAGAGGCTTTAACCCGCTGAGCCACCCAGGTGCCCCAAGATTTTTATTTAGTGTTAAGGTGATTATTTCATGATTGAGATTTTTAAAAAATTTCAAAGTCCACATATGGTTTTAATAATCATCACCTTACCTATCAGTAAGCACCATAACCTTCTTGTAACAGTGAGCTATGCCCCAATTCTCCCATCTTCTGTATAAGTAGATGTAATATAACATAATGAAACATGTAAGAAGGCATGGCCTGATCTGAAGAGCCAAGCATGGCTCTGTAGGGAATGGTGCCTCTTCTCATTATACTAAACAAGCATATTTCTAGCAGATAAGAGAGCAGATCTACTTTCAGTTGAAAATTATTATTTGTAGACAGTTATGGTTTAAGCAGGACACAGCTCACCAGCTCCAGGTGATTAAGGCATCCTCTGTTTATCCACAGCAACCCTACACAGGCTGTCAGGGAAGGTTCTTGCCATTTTTGTTCTGGACCAGCTTTTCTTCTGGGTTCTGAACAATAGAATAATACGGTATAAGAAGCCCGCTTTATATGTTGTACAACATTTAAGTTAGCACATCAAAATTGACTCATCAAAGGCATGTGACCAAATCATTAAGCAAATTCCTTTTATAATATTTGGTTTCGATTTGTTTGTCTTTGGGTTTATCCTGGAGAGAGGTAGAACCAAACCAAATGCATCCAAGTGGTTATGAAATGACATGTCTGCAGCCGAAGAACAGTAGCTCACGAGTGCCTGCAGTGAGCAAAACTGTCATCTTTGAATGTTATTAATGAGAGACTTAAAGTTTTTGTTAAGAATTCTGAGGTGCTAGAGGCTGCTGGGTAAAGTGTGAATCGTGGGGAGAGATGTGCCAGTACTGGTGTGAAATCTGGTTCCTTTAGTGATGTAATACATGTATGTCATAGCTTATGGACTCCTGTTATCTCGACCTGACCTTGTTGATGACATAATACAGTGTAGTTCAAGGCTCTTGTGTCCAGACGTGTCAGAGAGAGGTTACAGGGGTGCTTATAACTGAAGCATAAGTCATGCTTTTTCTCTTTACATCTGTTGCCTCCTCTCACCTCACATACACTCAGCTTTGAATCTACTTAATATGCTTTCTAACAGAAACTTCTGCTAAGCTCTATCTCTGGGGACCCATGTGGTCCTGGCTATTTCCCAATTCTGTATATACCATAATTCCCTAAGTCAGGGGAAAAAAAAAAAAAGCTCTCTAAATTTCAACTGTGCCTAACCTGTACACTACTCTGGATTTTAACAAGCCTAATCTAGGATTTCAACCTTTGTAACCCTATACACAGAAATGGGACGACGTTTAGTGTGGTTAGCACTGCTCCCATGTCACGCTCACGAACACCTACAAGCATCTTAAATGGTTAGCTTCAGATCCCTGGCTTTTAATTTTCTCAATCTCAGAGCTGCTAGGTTTCTCTTTAGCTGAATCTGTCAAACTTCCTTTTTATCTTCAGATAATCCATACATTTGAATGCACACGATGAAACGTATTTTGCTTTAGATAGGTACTTCAATCAGAATCTTTTTTTTCTTCTTTTTTTTTTTTTAAAGATTTTATTTATTTCTTTCACAGAGGGAGAGAGATCACAAGGAGGCAGAGAGGCAGGCAGAAAGAGAGAGGAGGAAGCAGGCTCCCCGCTGAGCAGGGAGCCCGATGTGGGCCTCGATCCCAGGACCCTGAGATCATGGCCTGAGCCGAAAGCAGAGGCTTTAACCCATTGAGCCACCCAGGCGCCCCAATCAGAATCTTTGAAAGTTAAATGTTCTCGTATCTGCAAGCGGCCAGAAAACCACTTTCCCAACTTTATTTTAGTGAGATAAAGGGGGTGGAGGAAGATGTACTTGGGTACTAAAGCCCAAGCCAGGATCTTCCTTTCTCAGCTTCAAATGGCACAGGAAACCCCCTTCAGATTTCCAGCATGCTCTCTCAGAATAGCACTCATTTCTTTTGCCACAGAACATGCTTTGGCTTCTTGCTGAGAGCCAACAAGAGGCACAGCAGATGTATTAGTATATCACAGAAATTACAAAACTATGAGGAAATACAGCCACAGGACATTGAAAAGCTCTGATGCATAAATGTGACTTGGAGTGTTTTGTGGCCCCTGACTGTTGGGGACCTGGCCAAGAAACTGGGTGTTAAGGTTGTCCCATTACTAGAACAATCAGTCATAGGTGAGTGGTGAGATCAGGTACTACAGATCAGAAAAAGTGTGAGTCATGGGGGTTAGCCATGGGTGGCCACGGAATGTTTTTGAGACTGGTGAAATGACTGAGGTTAGGCAGAGCGTAGGCAGGGAAGACTGGAATGATCTGGAGAGGTTCATATGGAGGGGAGGGTTGGGGCAGGTAGCAGCAGTCAGTCAGTCATGGAGACAGAAGCTTTGGACCATTATGGGTCTCTGAGCTTCAGGTAGAGCTAGCTCCAGCACCCTGAACATCTCTGTAGGACAGGCGCTTACTTGGTGTTAGTTGTTGGTTGTTGGAGGCTTGTAGGTGCCACAGGCTGGTTTAGTCTGGTGGCTGCTCTTGCCCTGGATATTTGCTTAACAAAGGGATATTGAGACTTTGTCCTCAGCCTGGTTCCTGTAAAAAAGTGAAATTATTGTTCTTTCAGCATTTGGCTTCAGAAAGGAGGTCCATGTCTGGTCCAACTGAGAATTCTGCCAGCCTGTCCACTCAGTCCCTGAGTCTGGCATATTAATCTAAGAGAGTGGTCCTCAACTTTTAATTTGCAACTACCTAGGAAGCTAGTTAAAACTGCAGGTTCTTAGCTGCTACTTAAGGAAATAGATACCAGGTGTGTAAGGTGAGGCCCAGGAGCCTGGATTTTAAGCAGCCTCTAAAGGGTTTCTAATGCAGATTTAGAGATAATTGGAGAAACACTAGCCTAGAGGGAGCTGGTTCTACTTCATTTTAGAAAATATTGCTCCAGGGCCATTAATGACTGAGCATTACCTAAGGATCCTGACTGAATTTGTCCTCCAAAGCAGGAACCCTCTGCAACAGATGAGATGTAGTTCCCCATAATCATTATAACTTCCCAGGATTTCACTGTTGGTAAGCATGTTTCTAACACACAGTCCTTTTCATTTTGAAGGGTCAGGCTGAGTCATCTTAAAACCTAAGCAGATATTGAGTATGTGGACAGACTCTGAATATGCAATGGAACAAATAGCAAGTGGCTTGCAGATAGATTTTTCATTCACTGGTAGTTGGGGAGCTGGTGACCCATTTATTTTACTGTTGTGTCTCTTAGACATACGGTATTTATCCAAAGTAGGGTTGGCTTTGTTAATTTCCTCACCTGTCTCTGAGAATGAACAAATTGCAGGTGAGTTTTAGCTTTTCGATTTGAAAAAAAAAAAAAAAGGTTTAGAATGGGTTATGATTTTTCGGAATGATTGTTAATTTAAAACTTTATAGAAGAATAGTGGCCTAAGAGTCTGTGACAGACACTATTGGCTGTCTCTCATAATCACCATTTATAAACTCTTTGTTCTTTGTAAAATTCTTGCACAAGTTGAATTGTAAAATTATTACAATTCTTAGAAGACATTGCTATAGTCAATGGCATACAAGTAAAAACCTGCTGGGTGATACTTCCAGGAAACCTTTTGCTTTTTTGATTAAAATAAGGATAAATTTGGTTGGAATGCCTTTTGCCCTTCGGCACTTTACCCCCTTTCCACTTTCATTATAGAATTGTAGCTAGGGGGCGCAGCAGCCATCCTGTGAACATGAGGCAGCAAACTCAGGCAGAGAGCTACATCTTGAGGACAACTGAGAGGAATGATATCAGGACCTGGGTCTCTAATATCTTTGTGGAGCATCTGTGTCAGCAGCTGCCCGCCTGTCTTAGGACTTCTTGTTTCTTTAGTACCTGCCTATTTAAGCCACATATTGTCCTAATTGATGCAGGTTACTAAAACATTTTGTGAAATGTTCCACCTTAATAAAAATACCCCTTATTGGGGCACCTGGGTGTCTCAGTCAGTTAAGCGTCTTACTTCCTCTCAGGTCATGATCTCAGGATCCTGGTATAGAGCCCCACTTTGGGCTCCTTGTCTACGCTCAGCGTAGGAGTCTGCCTCTCCCTCCCCCTCTGCCCCTAGCTCATGCTTGCTCTCTCTCTCTCAAATAAATAAATAAAATATTTTTAAAAATAAAAAAAATAAAAGTACCAATTATCAAAGATAGCTGCAAACCATTATGAACAGGACATCTTAGTTAAAAAGAAAAGAAGAAAGAGAAATGTCTTACAGACCATGCATCAGAGCCTGGTGGGATTCAGAAGGAATTACAAGGAGTTTCAAATGACAATCTGTTCCTCTTAACAGCATACATGATGGCAAATTGCATTGTAACTTGAGGTAGTGGCTACAGAATGTCTCAGGATCTGAGATGGTGAGTTCTGCATCTTATAAAGTAGCCAGAGGAAACACTTTCATAACATAAGCATATTACGATGTGAGAACTGGACTGGCTCTCATCCCCTCAAAATCAGAGACTGAAAATGAAATGTTTCAGAACAGCTCTTCAGTGAACTTTTTGCTGGGGTTCTTGGTGAAGTACAATCAGCATAAACAAAATCTGAGTACTTAAGAATTCTCCTGACTTGGTAAACCAGTCAGAGAAACAGATCTGCAAGACTGCATCTCTAATCATGAGTCTCTTAATTTTGAGAACTGGAATTTGGAAAGGGAAGCATGTGACTTACCAAACTTAGGATGAAACAGGGCAAGTTTCAGCCAGAAGGCTTATGTAGGAGTTCACAGGGCTCAGTCAAGCAGAGACATGAGTCAAGCACACAAATAGTATTACGTAAGGAACTCTGGACTGCGGACACGAATTTGAACTTGAAAATTAAATTCTTCTTGTTGACTAGCTGTGTGACTCTGAGCAAGTCATATCACTCAACCTTGGTATTTTTCCCTGAAAATATTATATGAACTTTGAAGTTATGCTCAGACCTAAATTCTATGATTCAACAGTAATTTCACAAGGACAGAGGGAACAGGTCTTCGGGTCAGAGTAGATTTCAAGCACAGGCCCCCTAGGTGCCTGAATAGCTCCTTGGCCAAAATACCTAGGTGATAATATGAAAAACTCAGTGGCCAGTTTTTTCAAAACAAGTGCAGTCTTATTTAACTATGATTTTTCATTTTTCTGGAGTTCTCCATGTTAAAAGAGTTTTGGCCTCTTTTTTGAGATCTAGTCTCAAATACAGTCTAGTCTTGGAATACAAGAGATAGAAATTTGCTTAAAAAGTTGAGTTTGAGAGTCATCCCTGATTCATCCTGTGCCTCTCCCTTCTCTCATCCCACAGCTTGTTGAAAACTACATCATAACAGTGGTATTCCTTGGACCACCACTCTTGTCACTCAGAAATATGACTCTGGGAGAAAGTTCATTGGTGTCTGCATTAGTCAGGGTTCAATTAGGCAAGCAGAACCAATGGGAGATTGGACAGGTGAATAGAGAGAAGACAGACAGACAGAGACACACACATATATGCATACATACATATATATCCATCTAGCCATATATGTGTGTAAGCACACAGTGTTCACTATTCATTGATCCTAAATTAATAACCTACTAAATTACCTTTTAACCCACTTAACTGGTTTGCCAGCCAGACTAGTAGCTTTAACTCTCTCTGTCATACTGACAAATCCTATGGAACAGTGAGAGTTTGAATCCATTAGATACCTTTCTGAGCACTTTCTTAGTACAACGGAGTTTCTGTTGTTGAGTCCATTTTCTTTTGCACCCAGCTTATTCATGCCACCTTCAACTGTTACTGTGATTCTGTAACCTAGTTATTATTGTGAATCGATAAAAATTATTTCTGAAGAGAAAGATAATTTCATTTATAAAACTTTAGTTAGGTGTCTTTGAAAGAGTAAATAAGGGCTAATTATTTTTTCCAATTGCTGGAAAATTAGGCATGGGCAAGACAACTGGAAAAAAGGCCAACACTTTTCTAAAACTCTGGGCAGATTCTGCATCCAGACTACTTTGCAAGTATGTTCATTTAGGGGGTACTTAAAGGAATTGATACTGTAAATCTTAGAGAAAGTGTGGCTTTTATAAGAAATATAAAATGTACCTGCAATCATGGGCCCATTCTCAAAGAGAAGTTCTTGATCTTACAATGAAAAATTGGCATATTTACATTTTTTAAAGATTTTATTTATTTATTTGACACAAAGAGGGAGAGAGATCACAAGTAGGCAGAGAGGCAGGCAGAGACAGATGAGGAAGGAGGCTCCCTGCTGAGCAGGGAGACCAATGCAGGGATCAATCCCAGGACCCTGAGATCATGACGGGAGCCAAAGGCAGAGGCTTTAACCCACTGAGCCACCCAGGCGCCCCAGGCATATTTACATTTTGATCAAAATTTAAAAAATGTTTATATTAGAAGTCCTTGCTAGTGCATTAATACAAGGAAAATAAGTAGTGTTCATTTTATAAAGCAGTGAACAAAACAAGTGATTTAATTGTATAACTAGAAAACCCCAGGGTGCCTGTGTGGCTCAGTGGGCTAAAGCCTCTGCTTTCGGCTCAGGTCATGATCTCAGGGTCCTGGGATCGAGGTCCGCATCGGGCTCCCTGCTCAGCACGGAGCCTGCTTCCCCCTCTCTCCCTCTGCCTGCCTCTCTGCCTCCTTGTGATCTCTCTCCCTCTGAGAAATAAATAAATAAAATCTTTAAGAAAAAACAAAACAAAACTAGAAAACCCCCAAAAAATCAATAACAGCAAAAAATCCTGGAACTAATAAGTGAGTTTACCAAAGTCTCAGGATACAAAGTTAATATGCAAAAGTCAATGTCTGTCTTATATACCAACAAAGAATAATTGGACTTGGAAATTTGAAAAATGTCATTAGAACAACATCAAAATTAATGAAATACTTATGTAAAAAATCTGACAAAATATGTCAGGATCTATCTGTGAAAAACTACAAAACGCTGATGAAAGAAAACAAAGAAGAGCTAAATAAATGGAGAAATATGCTGTGTTCATGGTTTGGAAGTCTCAATATTGTTAAGATGTCATTTCTTACTAACTTAATCTACAGATTAATGTAATACCATTTTAAAAACTCAGCAAGCCATTTTGTAGATATTGACAAACTGGTCCTAAAGTTTGTATGGAAAGACAAAGACCTAGAAAACCACTGAAGAAGAACACTGAAGAACACTGAAGAAGAACAAAGTTGGAAGACTCATACTACTCTAATTTTGGGACTTACTATTAGGCCATAGTAATCAAGACAGTGTGGAATTGGTAAAAAGGTAGACACATTGATCAATAGAACAGAATAGAGGGCCTAGAAATAGACCTGCGCGAATACAGTCAGCTAATCTTTAACAAAGGAGCAAAGGCAATTCAACAGAGAAAGGACAGTCTTTTCAACAAATGATGCCAAAACAATTGGATATACATATGCAAAATATGTAACTAGACACAGAGTTTACATCATTCATAAAAACTAACTCAAAATTATAAATCTAAATATAAATTGCAAACCTATAGAACTTCTAGAAGAAAACAGGAGAAAATCTGGATGATCTTGGGTCTATTGATGAATTTTTTTTTCAGGGTTCCAAGAGTTACTGTTTATGCACCACACCCAGTGCTCCATGCAATACGTGCCCTCCTTAATACCCACCACCGGGCTCACCCATCCCCCCGGAAACCTCAGTTTGTTTCTCAGAATCCACAGTCTCTCATCTTTCATACTGATGCATTTTTAAATAGAAAACCAAAAGCACAATCCAGGAGAGAAAAAGTTATAATTTGGTCTTTATTAAAATTTAAAACTTCTTGATGAAAGCACTAATAAAAAGATGAAAAGAAAGACCACAGACTGAAAGAAAATGTTTCCTGAGTGCATACATTGTATACAATATACAAGGAATTCTTACAACACAACAATAAAAACAATTTTTATATGGGCAAAAGATCTGAACCTCATCATAGAAGACATATAAATGGCAAATAAGCATATCAAAGATGCTCAGTATCATTTGTCATAGGAAGCTGCATATTAAAACAATTATGAGATGCCACTACACACCTGTTAAAATACCTAAAATCCAAATAACTCCCAATACCAATTGCTGGCAAGGATGTGGAGCAACAGGAACTGTCATTCATTGCTGATGAGAATGCAAAATGGTACAAACACTTTGGAAAACAGTTTGGCAGTTTCTGACAAAACTGTATATAGTTGTCTCATAGGATTCAGCAATTGAGCTTTTACATATTTACCCAATAAAATTAAAAACATATTTATACGCAAACCCCTGCATGCAAATGTATATGACATCTTTATTCTTAATCACCGATACCTGGAAGCACACAAGATGTCCTTCAATAGGTGAGCAGATAAACAAATAATGGTACAGTGTATAATAGAATTTTATTCAGTAATTAAAAAAAAAAACATGAGTGGTCAAACTAGGGAAAAATACAGATGAATCTGAAATGCATATTGCTAAGTGAAAGAAGCCAGGCTAAATGGCCACACACTTTATGGTTGCATGACAGTCTAGAAAAGGCAAAAGTGTAGAGACGATGAACAGACTAGTGATTGCTAAGGGTTCAGAGAGCGAGGGAGGATATGAGTGGCAAAGCATAGGAGAGATTTCAGGGCAGTGAAGCTATTCTGTATGATACCATAATGGTAGATATATGACACCAGGCATTTGTTACAGTGCATACAATTTTGCAGCACAAAGAGTGAATCTTCATGCATGTAAAAAAATAAAAAGAGTTTAGGAGGTCAAGGGATTCTGGTTTGGAATGCAGAATATGACAAAATAATCTAACTGAATTACAAATCTATGAAGTGACCTCACTGAAGAGGATGGGGGTCAGGGGGAGTTTCTGACCTAAGCAACTATAAGTGAGTGGGGTCTGCAAAACTAAAGGCAAAAACCTGTACATAAGCACCATACTCTAGTTGTTAAAATTGTTTCCCCTGGAGGTCCAAGTCACTAGTCCTTACATCACTATACACGTACACTGGAATCAATCAACTAAGTAAATGTGTAGTGCATGTGGGAGCTAGACTTCTTTCTTTGGAGCTGGAATCTACAGGTAAGGAAGGGGAGGAGGCTAGAATGATCCATGTGGTAATGGGTTGGAATTGGAGTCATCAGTACGAGCTCATGTTTAGAATAACTATAGATGGTTGCACTTAGAAATATTTATAGACGTGTGTATATACGCAACTTAGCACACACACATGTATTTCCTTGCTCTGCCCTCCGAGAGGACCTTGCAACAACAACACCCCAGTAGCAATGAGCACACCTATCAACCACATTTTAGTTTCTAACACCCTTTTTTCAGTAAAAGGAACCAGAGCTCCTTAGAAAAACAACCAATTCTAGAACTAAGGCAGGAGATACACAGTTCACGTCTGGAGCATCTTGTAGTGTCAAAGAATAAGAAATTGCTCAAAAAGAGGGAAAAAAAGAAAGAAATCCTCAAAAAAAAAAAAAAGAAATCCTCAATGATGACATATGTCAAAAGGGCACAAAAGCCAACTGAAAGAGCTTCCAGTGGTCAAAGCTGGGTAATGTGAGCACCAAGATAAATTAATATGGGATTGTAACCCAAGACTTAAAATAAGTGGGTCTTTATTGATACAAATTACTGAATAAACAAATCTTCCATGCAGAAGTGTTCCAAATGATTTATGTAGCTACTCCACCTTCAAGGAGGGGTGAAGCATAGCTCTGCTCCTTAAGCTTGGTCTGTGCATAGTGACTTCCTTCTAAGTAGTACTGTATGGAAAGGGGGAAAAACAAATTTGTGGAGAAAGCTGACAAACACTACCTCAGCCAGTTAAAGTTACAATCAACATGGATGTCATGTTGAGAGTATATTTTCTTGATACAATGGGAAGCCTGTGGCACTTTAGCTGTGTAGTCTTCCTCCTAAAAACAGAGTCTCATCATGAGAAAAACATCTGACAAATCTGAATGGAGGGACATCCCACAAAATACTGGCTCAGTACTCCTCAAAACTAAGGTTATCAAAAACAAAGGAAATCTGAGAACTCACAGTCAAGAGGAGCCTAAGACATAATGACTAAAAATGCCATGTATCCTGGATGGAATCCTGTAATAGGCAAAGGAAATGAAGGAAAAACTAAGGAAATCCGAGCGAAGTATGGGCTTTTGTTAATAATAATGTACCAGTGTTGGTTTCTTAATTACAACGAGTATACCATACCAATGGAAGATGTTAATAACAGGGGAAATGAGGTATGGGGTAAATGGGAGGGCTGTACTACATTCACGATTTTCTGTAAATTAAGAACTTATATGGGTGCTTGGGTGGCTCAGTGGGTTAAAGCCTCTGCCTTGGGCTCAGGTCATGATCTCAGGGTCCTGGGATCGAGGCCCGCATCGGGCTCCCTGCTCGGCAGGGAGCCTGCTTTCTCCTCTCTCTCTGCCTGCCTCTCTGCCTACTTGTAATCTCTCTCTGTGTGTCAAACAAATAAATAAAATCTTAAAAAAAAAAAAGAACTTATAAACTGAAGTTTCTTTAAAAAACGTTTAAGATGTGTGTGATAGGTAATGTACACATCCATCTCTTTTTTTTTTTTTTT